>PITA01022564.1:0-30083 GCA_004023965.1 Spilogale gracilis | reverse complement strand
CTTCTTCTTCTTCTTTCACTTATTTATTTTAGAGAGAGAGAGAGCAAGTGGGAGAGCAAGAATGGAGTTAAGGACAAAGGGAGACGCCAGCAGACTCCTGATGAGTGAGGAGCCTGATGTGAGGCTTAAAGCCAGGATCCTGAAATCATGACCTGAGCCAAAAATCAAGAGTTGGATGCTCAACCAACTGAGCCACCCAGGATGCCCTACCAGATTTTGCTATGTGCTGTCCAGGTAAGGTTTCACCTCAAGTATGGCCATCATATTGTTGGAGATGAGTATATACTTTATTTTTAAAAAAGAACCTTTCTTTATTTTCTCTTCATCCTCCCTTTGTTCTATCTTTCTTTCTCTTTATCTGTCAGGTTATAGGGCTTTCAGCTGGAGGAATGACTCTTCTTCCATGCTACCAACCCCTCAAGAAGAGTTCCAAGTACTAAAAATGAAAAGGCAACTAATCACTTATACAATTATTTAAATTTCTAACAGAATCCAGAGATCCTGCTCAAAGAAATTTACTATAAAACACACACACACACACACACACACACACACACACACACAGAGCCTCTGCTATATATTAGATGTTGTTCTAAGTAATGCACAAGTATTAACTCCTTTGTTGCTTGTTAAAACCTATGAATTAGGTACAATTACCTTTCCCATTTACAGTAAGGCAACTTAGTCCGGGAGGGATTGAATAACTTGCTCAGGATCATGGAACCCGTAAGTGGGGGAAGCTAGGATTGAAATCCAGGCAGCCTGATTCTAGTGACCTGTTGCTGGAGGAGGCCATCAAAAGGATATGACTACCTGTTGGTCCTCAAGCTGCATGTTGGCAATCAGAGCCTCCTCAACCTCCGCTGTCCTTGGAACATATGTCCCACCTACCATTCCCATAGTGGAAGCCATTTTCAAGGATGCAGTCTTGAGAGCACAGTTTGTTGAGATTATCTGGAATGAATATATGACTGAACCCAATTAAGGCTTCTATGTAACCTTTTGAGATTCTAGTGGGCAGATGTGGAGATCTCATCTTATGACCCCCTCAGCAAGCCTCACATGTAAGTTCCTTTGCTTATTAAACCTTTCCCTTACCAATCTGGTGTGCTCCATCTCTTTCTTTGGTCTCTCCTTGCCTGCCGGGTATGGGGGCCAGTTTATGAACCAACACCAACAGCAAAAGCCACACACAAATGCAGCCCTGTGGTAATTCTTCATTCATTCTTTCTTGATCTGTCTCCAGGATTGTTCTGATGGATTTCCTAAACGTTCTTCCTAGGTATTACACATTTTTGAAGATTATCCCAGAAAACTCATTATTCTGCAAACACTCCTGATGTATTAGCTAGTTTTAAGTTACTGCATAGAAATGCGATAAGAGCGAAACTAGGGAGAAGGTAAATGGAGTTCTGGTGCTGATAAAAGGACAAAATGGAATGAATGCTAGTTAATGGGGAATCTCAATGGAACCAAAAGCTTCAAGGTTCCAGATCAATGCTCAAGAGTCTAACACTCACCCATGTTCCTTAAAATTTTTTCTTAGTTTTTACAACTGCCTGAGTGAAATGCTGTGATGGTATAGAGAATGTTTTGGATGTGTATTTAAAAGACCAGCAGTCTAATTTCTACTTTTCACTACCTCTGTAGGTTGGTAATTTTAACTGCTTTGAACCTCAGTATTCTTGTCTATAAAAAGAAAATGCTAATAGCTGTCCTTCTTACCCGCATGATCTGTGCTTATGCTTTATAATTATTGTTGATAATAGTAATAATACTTTATGGTAGCACACCTACAGCCAATCATAAGTGAAGTAAAGGAAAGAAGTAAAATTCAAGTCAATATGTTTTACTGTTTATCAAAAGATTGGGTGAATCTTTTGGATTCAGTGGTTTTCTTTTCTTTTTAATGTTTTCTGCGTTGAGCTCACATCAGCAAAATAACCAAATTGGCTTTTAGGGTGTAGGTTTTTAGTTTTTATAATAAATTACTCATTAAGAAATTCTCCAGGTAAATATGCTTTAGAGATTCTGCTTGTAGTTTTCAGAGTATTACAGACCTCATGTGCACCATCCATCTCCTAAGGGGCATGGATCTTTGGCTATAACCCATTTTTAAAGTTTCCATAATTGCACCTGTAATAGACCACTGGGAATAGGAATCTTCACTGAGTTTGTCAGTGAATAAACAAGAAAAACGTGGGTAGATGTTGGTCATCAGGCGGACTGTAGCTGCAAAAATTGTAGGGGAATGTGTTTTTGATCATTTAGATAAAAATATCTTGAACTCTGATCTTTTTCTTTATTTGCTATTTATACTTTCATTAGTTTTTGAATATTCTCCAAAGAATTTCTCTCTGGACTGGAGAAGCATGTTTGTGAGTTGATGATGTGGTTACGAGTTTATAGAGTTTCAGGACTGACATAGACCTGTAAGTAGTCAATATTCCTTGAGACTGCAAGAATGTAATCAACATTGATCAACCTGTAATATGACATAGAACAACTTGATTCCCTTTCTTTTTTTTTTTTTAAAGGAATTCTTGGCCTCCAAAGAAGCTGAAATGCAAGTTATATGAGCAGTAACTAGTTCATTTATTGCACAATATATGTGTAAAAACAAGCTTTTTTGGCCAGATTGTCAACCTTTTAACTTTAATTCCAGTTAGTTAACATTATATTAGTTTCAGGTGTACAATATAGTAGTTCAGTGCTTCCCTACATCACCCGGTGCTCATCACAAGTGCACTGCTTTGTCCCCATTATCTATTTCATGCACCCCCCACCCACCTCCCGTCTGGTAACCCTCAGCTTGTTCTCTAGAGTTAAGAGTCTGTTCCTTCGTTTGCCCCCTTCTCTCTCTTTTTAACCCTTTGCTGATTTGTTTTGTTTCTTAAATTCCATATATGAGTGAAATCATGTGGTATTTGTTTCCTCTTAAGGGTTTAATTCACTTAGCATTATACCTTCTAGCTCTATCTTGTGGCAAATGGCAAGATTTCATTCTTTTTGATGGCTGAATACTATTCCATTGTATAAATATACCACTTATCCAGTCATTAGTCGATAGACTCTTGGGCTGCTTCCATAATTTGGCTATTGTAAATAATGCTGCTATAAACATAGGGGTGCCTGTATCGCTTTGAATTAACATTTTTGTATTCCTTGGATAAACACCCAGTAGTGTAATTGCTGCATCATAGAGTAGTTCTACTTTTAAATTTTTGAGGAAACTCCATACCTTTTCCCAAAGTGGCTGTGTTAGTTTGCATTCCCACCAAAAATGCATGAGTGTTCCTTTTTCTCTACATCTTGCCAACACCTGTTGTTTCTTGTGTTGTTGATTTTAGCCATTCTGACAGGTGTGAGGTGATATTCCATTTTAGTTTTGGTTTGGATTTCCCTGATGGTATGTGATGATGAAATTGGCCATGTAGATGTCTTCTTTGGAGAAATGTCTATTCTATATAGTTTCAGGTTTATTTCTGTGTTTTCTGTTGATCTATGTGTCTGTTTTTGTGCCAGTATCATACTGTCTTGATTACTACAGTTTTGTAATATAACTTGAAGTCTGAATTTGATGCCTCTTGCTTTGCTTTCTTTTTTCAATATTGCCTTGTTTATTTGAGATCTTTTGGGGTCCATTAGAGTTGCTTGTTCCAGCTCTGTAAAGAAGTGCTGTTGGGATTTTGATAGAGATTGCATTAAATGTGTAGATTGCTTTGGGTAGTATAGACATTTTAACAATATATCTTCTTCCAATCCATGAGTATTGGAATATCTTTCTATGTCTTCGTGTCATCTTCAATTTCTTTCATTAGTGTTTAATAGTTTTCAGTAATAGGTTTTCCTTTTCTTTGGTTAGGTTTATTTCTAGGTACTTATAATTTTTGCACCATTGTAAATGGAATTGTTTTTCTTAATTGCTCCTTCTGCTGCTTCATTATTGGGGAATTGAAATGCAACAGGTTTCTGTACATTGATTTTGTATCCTATGACTTTATCTAATTCATTTATCAGTTCTATCAGGTTTTTGGGTGGAATATTTGGATTTTCTGTATATGGTATCATGTCATCTTCAAAGAGTGGAAATTTTACTTCTTCCTTACTGATTGAATGCCTTTCTTCCCTTTTGTTGTCTGATTGCTGTGTCTTGAACTTCAGTACTATGTTGAATTAAAGTGGCGAGAGTGGACATCCTTGTCTTGTTCCTGACCTTAGGGGAAAAACTCTTGGTTTTATTTTCCATTGAGGATGATGTTAGCTGTAGGTTTTTCATATATGGCCCTTATTATGTTTAAATGTATTCCCTCTAAACCTACTTTGTTGAGGGTTTTTATCACAAATGGGTGTTGTACTATAAGTGCTTTTTTGGTATCTTTGGGAATGATCTTATGATTCTTACCCTTTCTCTTATTGATGTGATGTATCATGTTGATAGATTGTGAATATTTAATTACCCTTGAGACCCAGGAATAAATCTCATTTGATTGTGGTGAGTGATTTTTTAAATGTATTGTTGAATTCTGTTTGTTAGTGTTTTATTGAGGATTTTTTTTTTTGCATCTATGTTCATCAGAGATATTGACCCGTAATTCTCTTTTTTAGTGGTGTCTTTACACAGTTTTGGTATCAAGATAATACTGGCCTTGGGGAATGAATTTGGAAGTTTTCCCAATTTTTCTATTTTTTTGGAATAGTTGGAGAAGAATAAGTATTAACTCCTCTTTAAATGTTTGGTAGAATTTGCCTGTGAAGCCATCTGGTCATGCACTTTTGGTTTCAGGAGTTTAAAAAAATTTTCTCATTTATGATTTTATTTATTGGAGTCCTTTCTCTCATTTTCTTGGCAAGTCTGGTTAGAGGTTTATCAGTTTTATTGACTTTTTTTAAAGACCTAGATCTTGGTTTTATTAATCTATTGGTTTTTACTTTCTATGTCATTTATTTCTGTTCAAATCTTTATTATTTCTTCTTGTCTGCTGGTTTTAGATTTCGTTCATTCTTTTTCTAGCTCCTTTAAGTATAAGTTTAGCTAGTTTATTTGGAATTTTTCTTGCTTCTTGAGGTAGGCCTGTATTCTCTTAGAACTGCTTTTGCTGCAGCCCAAAAGTTTTGGACCTGTGTTTTTGTTTTCATTTGTTTCTATGGACTTTTTAAATTCTTCCTTTATTTTCTGGTTGACTCATTCATTTTTTAGTAGCATGTTGTTTAATCTCCATCTATTTGTGGTCTTTTCAGATTTTTTTCTTGTAACTGACTCTAAGTTTCACAGTGTTATAGTCAGGAAAGATACATGCTATGATTTCAGTCTTCTTAAATTTGTTGAGGCTGGTTTTGTAGGTGCATATGTGAACTTTCCTAGAGAATGTCCTTTGTACACTTGAAAAGAATATGTATTATGCTCCTTTAGGATAGAGTGTTCTGAATACACCCATTAAATCCATCTGGTCCAGTATGTCATTCAAAGCCACTGTTTCCTTGTTGATTTTCTGTTTATATCTGTCCCTTAATATAAGTGGGGTGTTAAAGTCTCTTACTGCTATTGTATTAGTAATTAGTTCCTTTATGTTTATTATTAACTGCTTATGTATTTGGGTGCTCCTATGTTGGGTGCATAAATATTTACAATTTTATATCTTCTCGTTGGATTTTCCCCTTTATTGCTACATAGTGTCCTTTGTCTCTTATATTATTTATTTTGAAGTCTATTTTGTCTGATGTAATTATTGCAACTCCAGTTTTCTTTTGACATCAATTTGTGGGATAAATGTTTTCCCATACTTTCACTTTTAATCTGCAGGTGTCTTTAGGTCCAAAATGAGTCTCTTGTAGGTAGTATATAGTTGGATCTTGTTTTTTTTTTTTTCTTTTTATCCATTCTGCGACCCTATGTCTTTTGACTACAGTGTTTAGCTCATTTACATTCAAAGTAATTTTTGGTAGATATGTTTTATTGGTATTTTATTGCTTGTTTTATGGTTATTTCTGAAGATTTCTCTCATCCTTTCTTTTCTTTCTCTCTTTCATTGTTTGCTTATTTTCTTTAGTGATGTATTTGGCTTCCTCTTTATTCTTTGCATACTTGTTAGTGGTTTTTGATATATGGTTACTATTAGGTTGTATATAACCTCTTTCGCATATAGTAATCTATATTGTTAATCGTTGTTTTAAAAAAAAGTTGATCATTTAAATTTGAACCCATTCTCCTCTCCTCCCAACATTTTAGGTATATATTATTGTATTTTATATCCTTTTTTTGTGAGTTTCCTGACTGAGTTTTTAACAGAAATTAATTTTTACTACTTTTGTGTTCCTACCTTTATACTGCCACTTTTGATTTCTCCTTTCCACTCAGAGTCCCTTTTAATATTTCTTACAGGGCTGGTTTGGTGGTCATGATCTCCTTTAGTTTTTATTTGTCTGGGAAACACTTTATTTTTCCTTCTATTCTGAATGATAGCCTTGCCAGATAGATTATTCTTGGTTGCACATTTTCCCCATTCAATACTTTGAATATATCATGCCACTTTCTTCTGGCTAACAAAGTTTCAGTTGAAAAAAAAATCCTCGTGTGTCTTTATGCGTTTTCCCTTTTAAGTTACTGACTTCTTTTGTCTTGCTGCTTTTAATTTTTTTATACTATATTTGCAAGTTTAATTATAATATTTCTTGGTGTGGATCTGCTTTTGTTGATTTTGATGGGAGTTCTGTATGCCTCCTGGGTCTGGACATCTGCTTCCTTCCCTAGAGTAGGGAAGTTTTTAGCTATTATTTCTTGAAATAAATTTCTCTTCCCCTTTATTCTCTATTCTTCTGAGGTTCCTATAATAGGAATGTTATTACTTTTGATGGCATCACTGAGTTCCCTAAATCCCTAAACGGATTTTGGAACTTTTTTCTCTCTTTTGTTCACCTAGATTACTTTCTATTACTCTGTCTTCTAGGTCATTAATTCATTTCTCTGCTTCTTTCATTCTGCTGCTTATCCTGTTGAGTGTGTTGGTCCTATCATTTATTGAACTCTTTATTTCAGCTTTGTTATCCCCATGTCTGTGTTAAGGGTCACACTCATATCTTCCAGTTTTCTCAAATCCAGTGTGTGTCCTTAATGATGATTGCTTCAAATTCTCTATCAGAATGTTACTTATGTTTCACTTAGATCTCTGACTGTAGCCTTGTCTTGTTCTTTCATTTGGGTTACATTTCTCTGTCTCTTCATTTGCCTCTCTCTGTATTTCTCTGTGTTAAGAAAGTCACCTATATCTTCTGCTCTTGAAAGTAATGACTTTATGCAGAAGAGCTCCTGGAGTGCCTTGCAAGGCAGTGTCCCCCATTTACCAGAAGGTGGCTCTTGAGGAGAGTGTCCTTTGTGTGTTGCTTATGCCCTGCTTTTGTGTCTGAATCACTTTTCCTTTCAGTTCAGTTGTCTGCACGGACTCTGTGCTTGTTGTGGGCTGTGCTTCCTCTCTGTGCTGTTAGTGGGACCCAAACATGCTAGTTGTAAGGGCGCATGCCTGCCAGGGAACTTGGGAGTAGGGCAGCAGTGTTAGCAAAATTTGTCCTGGGCCACTAGTTCTATCCTGGATTCCCCCCAAGCTCTGTGGCAAGTGGGGCTACATGCTTGGTGGTGGTGGCTGGGCGCCTAAAGCCAGGTACAGCTAGGCCTGGCGTGGGACTGGGGTAGAGGCACGTGACTGGACATGGTGCCTGGCGGCAACTGCACATGTGACTGAAAGCAGTTTTTAAAAAGTACCAAGAGTTTTACATGGGTGTTTGTGCTAAAACTAGTATATGAATGATACAAAAATACTATAAAAAACATTAAATTCTGGTAAATGGTGTATATGTGAAAATCTTTAAGGTGGAGTGTACTGTTGTTTATAACCTTACAAATATAGATAAAAAATTATCTGGATTGACAAAAGGCTAGATGGGTAATCCATGATAAAGCAGACGAAGAAAAATGTGAACAGTTGGAGAATCTAGGTGGTGGGTATTTGATGACTATTTTATAATTCTTTGGCTTTTTAATATGTTTCAACATTTTCATAATTACATGTAGCCAAGAGGGGGAGGAAAGTAACCAAGGGTACGTCCCTACATTGCCAGAAATTCTTTTTGAGTGCCTTACTTCTCCTTTATCAGGAAATACACTGATATGGTGTTCTGTACACACAGCCAGTCCATGAAAGAGAGAAAACTAACATTACAGGCAGGAAACAGGAACCCCCTGAGTCCCCAGAAATGGCATTTGGGGTTATGAGCCTGGAATACCCTAATGAAAGGTATAGCTATTCATTTGGTTCTTGCATGTGTCACGCTTTCCCCTAAGCTCTTTTGAATGTCATTCATTTTAATCCTCCCAGCAATACATTAAGCAGGGGAAGGTAGAAGGCATTATTTTTGCATTACAGATAAAGAAACTGAATCTAGAGGAGGGCACTTCTTTGGATTTTAGGAGGCCAGAATGATGAGAGAAAACTTAACCAGGAATTAGGGAATAACAATAGGCCAAGTTTCATTAACATTGAAATGTGCTTTAATATCTAGCTTGTGATTATCTGTCAAGGAATTCAAAAGGAAAGAGAGAAGGGTCACAAGTCTTGGGAAACTGGATCTTGGAGCTTTCTAGGATGGTCGAAGGAAGCAGGCATTCATTGATTCATTAATTAGGTAAGTAGTTACTGAGCATCTACTATGTTTCAAGTACTGTTCTAGTTGCAGGGGATATGACAGTAATCAAGACAGATAATGTCTATTATCTTGTGAACTTCCATTACAGCAGGCATCTGAAAAGTTAGTGATGGACAGCTTCAATCCCAGGAGAGATCTCTTTGTGAGGTCATATAGGAAAGAACTCTCTCATTCAGCAGGATATCTATGACCTCTAGGACCTAGCACTGAGCCCACATATAGTGGCTTATGGAATGGAATAAAGGTCTTTAAAGTCTCTAAACATCTGAAAGTTTTTAGCGCTTCCCATCCCCATCTGCCATATATAAATCAAAATAAAACAATATGAAATTGAAAAATATGGATGAAAAGTCAATCCAAGTTTAGATTTTTCCAGTGATGATTACATTCCTAGGAAGTAGTAAATCTTTCCTTACTGCAGCCCGACCAGTGCATTTTCTTTGTGTATCCTTGTTTTGCCCTAAGCATGGTCTTACTCTGCTAACTAGGGAATCCAGCACTGGTATGCACTCATACACATTGGTTAATTACAGAAAAAATAGTTTTAGAAGGGACTGAAGGTTCTCCAGGCCTGGCAGTGCTGTCTACTTAATTTCATCTCAAGTGATAACATCTTTATCATTATCTAGAAAAATTCAGCCTCATATCTCATGAAAGCCCATCTTCGCTTGAAATACTGGCTACCTTCTGTGTATTCAATCATTTTAATACTTTGTATTTTTATTGCTTTATTCTGTTTACCTCTTAGTTACCTACTAAAATTGCTCTTGCAAAACCTCAAGGGCTTGTTGGTTTCCCAGGGGAGGAAGCAAGTCTTCCATAACATAGAGAGAAGGAAGCATCTCTTTCTTCTTTGCCTTGTATCTGGTTTTACTATCACTTTAAACTGTCAGCTGTGTTCTAAATGGCTGTATTTTTAGTTTGGATGTTTTACTTTCCTTATTTGTTTTTGGTCTTCCTATTTTATAACAGGCTGCTTCAATATGTGATTAATATTGCTTCCGGTGTGGTTTTGATAAGTATGAGGGGTGTGTGAGCCCTCTCCTCCCCACCCCCATCCTTTCTCCGCAACTGCCTCCCATTCTCTCAATCTTGAGATTGTATAATTGGAGGAACCATGCTTTTTCCCACAGGATTCCAGTCTTCTGATTGGAACTAAACTAAGCCAATCAGAAAAGGAACCAAAAGATGCAGAGATCAGCTGATTTGCTTTTTTTGAATGACTAAGATATAAACTTAGGGTGCTGGCCATGACTTTTTTCCCCCCCAAATGTGGGAAGCAGAAGTCTGACTGCTCATCTCTATTAGAAACTTTCCTGGTGGAACCTTATGTGGATCCTTTCAGTGAATCTTATTTCACAACAGCAGTTTGATTGCAGGTTGGCATGCATTGGTTTAATTTAGGAAGTGTCCAGGTTGAACCTGTCTGAAGTTATCAACTTCATCCCTAGCTCTCTTCCATCAGTGTTGTCTTTGATGGGGAAATCACACCATTTTCCTAGAAATTGGCATATGCTGTCTTCATAATGTAATGTGGTGTGTAGGATAAGCTATAGAGAAGAAAACATTTTTTAAACTTGAGTAGTACATGCAATTCTTTAAAAACATTCTCATTCACCCTCTTGATTAACCCTTATTCTGATTTAAATGGAATCAATATATATATAAATAAAACTTGCTGTATGCTTCTTATGCTTATAAATGTTACATGCCTATAAAACCAAATCAAATCTCTAAATTAAATAAATAATATGTGAAAAGGAAAATAACCATACTTGCAAAGCTTTTCCTATGTGCAAGGTCCAGTCTAGGTGCTTTGTATCTATTTAGCTCACTAATTATCATAGAGACAGGTATCACTCAGATCTCATCTCATGTCCTGATAAGAAATTGAGGCATGCAGTGCACTCAACTATGAAGTGTTGGAGTTTTACTTTGAACCCAGGAAGTTTGGATTCCAGGAATGGGCACTTTGGCGTTTATGCTAAGTCGCCTCTCTGAAAACCAGTGAACATTAAAGTGACAGATGGCATTGATCAGTTAACATTAATTTGCAGATAGCTGGTTTAACGTGGGAGAGATACGTGTATATGTTGACTTGATTCTTTTGATTTAGAACATGATGGATCATCATCTCAGTCACCATCATGACTCCTGTCATTATTTTCTTTCTTTAATAATGAGTGTTTTTAAAAAAAAATTTAGAAGATTTTATTTATTAATTTGAGAGAAAGAGTAGGAAAGAGAGAGAATGAACAGGGGGTAGGGGCAGAGGGAGAGGGAGAAGCAGACTCCTCACTGGGTGGAGAACCGGCCACGGGGCTTGGTCCCAGCACTCTGGGATCATGACCTGAGCTGAAGGCAAATACTTAATTGGCTGAGCCACCCAGGCACCCTTTAATAATGAATGTTTTAATTATACATCTGTTATTTGGATGAGCCGATGTAACAATGTGCTATAAAACAATTCAGTAAAACTAAAAAAAAAAAAAAGGGAGAGAGAAAAGAAAAACCACTCCATTGCATATTTATTAAACTCACTGTTAATAAACTTTTGCAAGGGTGGTGTGAAAAATATATGATCTGAGAAACACATTCTGGACACCCTACTGTGGGTTCTTTTGACTTTGGAGGCTTAGATTAACCTGCCATGTGATGCCCCAGCTCTCCTACCATTGATGCCCTCATGGAACTGCAAGAGAAACCTTCATTTGTGTTGTCATGTGGCCTTCTCTGGGCATCCACATGATCATAAACAATGGCAAGGGTAGGACAGCCTGGGGCATGTGGGATTATTCAGCAGCTCTCCAGATTCTCCAGAACTTACTAATGTTAAAACATTCGACTTACCTTTGAGATAAAAACGCAACTTTACAGAGTTGTGATCTCTTAGAGACTTATTCTGTTCGGGGCTGTGAAAAGCACTGCGTTTAAAAAGCACTGGACTAGGGGTTTGCCTCACAGACTGGGCTTCCATCAGAGGCTGAAAGAATGTGGGTGAGCAGAGCTGGGGGTGCTGTGGGGACGACAAGCCCTGCATTGGGGGGGATGTGGGAGAGACTGTGTCTAGGGTGTGGGACATGGGAGCGTGAGTGGCGAGGTGATTCCAGTTCCATAGACAGGCTCTTATGGTAGCGATGCCGCTCGGACTGTTGTTTGGGTTGCTCTTGATTTGCTAAAGAAGGACAGCGAATTATTGCTGTAAGTCAGGTTTTACCCATGGGAACTGAATTTGAGGAGTCTGTCTGAGGGCTGGCCATTGGAGTCCCAGCTTCGATGAGTCCTGTAAAAACAATGGAGGTCTCCCAAAAAGAATGCCCTGGGCCGTGTTGTGGGGAGACTCGGCCCACACCATTTTCCTGATTTGTTCTGGGCAGGACTTTGCACACAGTTAGTGCTCAGTCACCGTAAATTGAGAGAAGAAATGTGTTCAGACCCCTTCTGAGGTCTTGGGAAACCTCTTTAACTCCTCTATGGCACCATATAGTTTCAGGTATTTTATAAATATGATCCGGTGATTCATGATCTTGAAGGAAATTTTCTAAAATTCGGCCTCTGAGAAAATGGCAGGATGTATTGTTTCCTTTTGTCCCCCTTTCAGAGTAAGGGACACTGGACATCTCTTCTTGTGTTCTAATAGGTACTTCCTCGTGAATGTTCTAACCTCTTCCTGGCACGAGCCTCAGCTGGGGTTGGTGTCAGTACGCTCCATGTAGGAGGAGATTAGTGAGGAGGTCAATCAGCAGGGCTGTCTTTCCTCCTGGGATGTGGGTAAGAGGCTTTTGAGATCTCCTAAGAGCTAACTTGCCAGGTTCCCACTGGGGTTCATTACAGGGAAAGGAAAATTTCCATGGTCATTTTTTGGACAAGCTCAGCTCAGCTAATGAAAAACGGAAGGAAGACTCAGACCACAGCAGGAAGCTGAAGAGATAGAGCTCCCACATGAGCACATCAGAGAATATTTTCTTTAAAATAGAATACACTAGGTTTATAAAATAAATTAGTTTTAGACCTTTCCCTTTGCAGCTATAAAATTAAATATTAACGAAAGAAATGTGCTTTTAGTTCTGGTCCACAAAAGGGTGCCATGAAGATAACATTGCCTAGCTGTCACTCCGTGTTCCTTTCCCCCTCCATTTTCCCTGCATCGGTTAGCCTGTTGCCATGGTATCATCCAGAGGGCTTCTCTGCCAAGGGGGTTGTTAATGGCCTTTTCTCTTCTCAGTATGGGGGGCGGGGGAGTGGAGAGGGGAGAGACAACATCATTTAATGACTCAAATTAATTGAGTAAGTCCCATGGATGTCAGTGAAATAATGGTGAAAATATTTGTGCTCATAGGAGTTAAAAATAATCCTTTGATAACATACTCTTCACACACGGTGTGTACTTCAACAGAAAGAAAGGAGGAAGGAAGGAAGGAAGGAAGGAAGGAAGGAAGGAAGGAAGGAAGGAAGGAAAGTAAGTTAATTTGGTTTGAACTTTCCAATCTTTGGTCTACTACTGGAATTTAGAGGATTTAGGCAGAAGATTATCTTCTTATGAGATCATATACAATTGACATAATATTGTTTCTGATAGGACAGCACTTTTGCAAATTACAATTTTAAAATTGTAATTTAAAAATGTTTCTATTAATCCTATAGGAGTTTGTTTTTTTTTGTTGTTTTTTTTTTGTTTTGTTTTTGCTATGGCTATTGCTTAGCGTCAACATTGCCTAGATTTTAAGACTGATGATTGCTTTAGTCTTTCAGTTTGGCAACTTTGTTTCAGCAAAATCCCTTCAAATCACTGTCTTTTTGAATAGCTTAATGAAATAATTAGTTCTGTTTCCAAAAGTTTGTTTGTTTGCCTCTATATTCTGCATTTAAAAAAAAAGATCATGGGGCACCTGGGTGGCTCAGTTGGTTAAGCGACTGCCTTCGGCTCAGGTCATGATCCCGGAGACCCGGGATCGAGTCTCACATTGGGCTCCCTGCTCGGCAGGAAGCCTGCTTCTCCCTCTCTCACTCCCCCTGCTTGTGTTCCCTCTCTGGCTGTGTTCTCTCTGTCAAATAAATAAAATCTTTTTTTTATTTGACAGAGAGAGAGAGATCACAAATAGGCAGAGAGGCAGGCAGAGAGAGGAGCAAGCGGGCTTCCTGCTGAGCAGAGAGCCCAATGTGGGCCTTGATCCCAGGACCCTGAGATCATGACCTGAGCCAAAGGCAGAGGCTTTAATCCACTGAGCCACCCAGGCACCCTATACTCTACATTTTTTAAGTGACCCAGTTAAGCCTTTAAATTTGAGTCTACTAAAGACAGCTTTGCCCATGTATCTCCCTTCAAGACAGGGTGAAGTTATGGGAGAGAGGAGAGAGCAATCCCTATGTGAGGGTTATAGTGTAGGCGAATTTAGAATATCTAAAGAAAGGGAAAAAACAAAATATGTCAGAGTGAAAGTAATCTACTAAAGATGTTCTCTATGTCTTAGAATATCGTTCACCCACAGGACGAATGACATATTTGTAGATGAGTATTATCACTGTGCTCTGTCATTGTTTTGGAGGCTATACACCAATCATTTTTTCCCCCCTTGAAATTCATACAAGAGCCAGTACCTTGGCAATATCTTGGCTCTTGGAATCTGTAGCAGCAATCAAAGAAATCCCTAGAAAGTTTTTCATGAGAAATTGAAGAAGCTCCATGCAAAAGAAGGATTTTGGTTGTGACCAACAAGAAGAAGATAGTTCTCTGACTTGTACTTTCAGCAGCTTTGCATTAGGTTCTAGACACATCTCTGGAGACACTCAGGTTACTTAACATTCCATAAGTGACGAGCAATCATAGCAATCCTTATGGACATAGCAATCCCTTCAGAAATATGTTGCCATCTTGCCACTTAGAAGCATCCTTGTAGATGGAAATGGGTTATTGGGTATTGATGAATATATGCACACACACACATGTGCTGTAGTGTGTGAGTTCAAATACACACTCTCTGGACCCACATAATTAGAAACTAGTAGTTATGTTCAGTCTTTTTTTTGTTTTGTTTTGTTTTTAAAGATTTTATTTATTTGACAGACAGAAACACACCCAGAAGGGGAACACAAGCAGTGGGAATGAGAGAGGGAGAAGCAGGCTTCCCGCAGAGCAGGGAGCCCGATGTGGGACTCGATCCCGGGTCTCCGGGATCATGACCTGAGCTGAAGGCAGTCACTTAACCAACTGAGCCACCCAGGTGCCCCATGTTCAGTCTTTAAAAATGAAAGTTTTCGGGGCACCTAGATGGCTCAGTCATTAAGCGACTGCCTTCAGCTCAGGTCATGATCCTGGAGTCCTAGGATTGAGCCCCTCATCCGGCTTCCTGGTCAGCAAAAAGCCTGCTTCTCCTTCTCTCACTCTTCCTGCTTGTATTCCCTCTCTGGCTGTATTTCTTTCTGTCAAATAAGTAAATGAAATCTTAAAAAAATGAAAGTTTTGTAGTCTGATAGTATAATATAGAGGTTTATTTTGCACTCTTAACATCTGTAATGAGGTTATTGGAGTTTTGTGTCTGCTTCTACTCAAGTGTGTATTTATTTGTCTATTACTCTGCATGCATCTGTCTAATATGAAGATGTCAGGGCAGAACTGGCTCAAGAGATGGTCACTGTGTCTTTGAGATATATTACTCTCTGGCTGTGCATCCTGGGGTAGGGGGCTTAATTGCTCTGGACTTCGGTCTCTAAACCTTTAAGAGATTTAGATCCATATGGTATCTAAGCGCTCTTGTCATCCCATATTTCATAGGTGATTACTGAATCTGCAAGAAACAAGGATCTTTCTCTCAAGGTTCTCAAGCTCCATAACAGCCAATCACTTATAGGAGCAACATATACACATAGAGAAGTCATGATCTTAATGAGCTTTATAAAATAATTTCAGAAATCCACGCTTGGCGTTGACTTGCACAGTTGCTTTTCTATTGGGGTTCTTCTCTTTCTTAGGAATAAGCTATGGGCACAAGAACTTCTGCAAAAGTTTTTAGATCTTTTAGAAAACTAATGACTTAAATCGGCTTTAAAGGAGAGAAGCAAAGAGAGAATAATCTTTTGTTACTTTCCTATTAAATTCTTAGGGATCACAGATGGGAGAGAAGAAGGGAGAGGGAGGAGAAGGGGAAGGCAAGAAGGGAAAGGGAGAGGGATCACTTTGGCTGCTAGAACAAAACTAAATTTTTTTTGCTGATTGCAATTTTTAAAATAATTTTGTTCAAATTTTCTTTTGTGTGAATTATGTACAGTTACTTTAACGATTTTACACTGAGACATAGTTACTTATTGTGAAAAAGGTGAATTTACACTGAATGAAAACCAAAGAAATGAAAGAAAGGAATGAGTGGCTAGGAGATTAAAGGAAGGGTGGGAGATGTTTGCTGGGTTTAGAGATGATAGTGGTGTTAATATCAATCAACCCTCTTGTGTATTATTCTGAAACCGTCTGGAATTTCTTGAGACATGCAGTTTAAGACTTCACTGATCAATTTAAGATGGCATAAGCTTTTTGGAAAGCAGTTTGGTGATGTGTCAGTAACTTTAAAAATTCATATTATTGGGGGACACCTGGGTGGCTCAGTTGGTTAAAGCCTTTGACTCTTGCTTTCAGCTCAGCTCATGATCTCAGTGTTGTGGCATTGAGCTTCCTTTTGGGCTGGGGCTTGGTGCTTGGTGCTCAGCATGGAGTCTGCTTGTTACTCTCCCTCTGCCCATCCCCCTTCTTACACTCTCTCTCATAAATGAATGAATGAATGAATGAATGAATAAATAAATAAAACCTTTAAGAAATATACTACTTGACCTGATAATTCTAGTTTTAGAAATCTATCCTTAGGAAAAACTATTAAAAAATGAGGAAAGGGGCACCTGGGTGGCTCAGTGGGTTAAAGCCTTTGCCTTCGGCTCAGGTCATGATCTTGAAGTCCTGGGATCAAGGCCCGCATCGGGCTCTCTGCTCTGCAGGGAGCTTGCTTCCTCCTCTCTCTCTGCCTACTTGTGCTCTCTTTCTCTGTCAAATAAATAAATAAATAAATAAATAAATAAATAAATAAATAAAATGAGGAAAGATTTATGTCAAAAGATTTTTATACTTAGTTTACATTGAATATCAGTCAGTCCCCTCCTCCTACCCCATGTATTGACTTTGTTCCTTTCCATCATCTTGTGTTACAATTATTGTCTTGCAGGTACCTTCATTCCTCTTTTCTGCCCCTCTTTTATCTCATTCATCTGGCAAACACTGATACTGAATGAACCCAAGGATGTCTATTCTTTCTCTGTATCTAACTTTGTTGGAGAGAATCACAGTAAGGCAAAATAGTAGCAGTATAAGTTGATGATTAACAGTCCCTGATGCTGTTTATTTAGGCTCTCTACACATATCCCAAACATACTGACAATTTCTTCTCCTCTTGCTGAATTCAAGGACCAACATTCCTTTCCTCACAAAGCACACTGAACCCTCCTTTGCCTTTCTGGGCATCATGGTTTCTTATTTCCTTCTGCTTCTCTGGTGTTGGCATTTTCTCTTTACGTGACATCAATGTTTTTCATTTTTCTAGATCTCAGTCTTTGGGCTTTTCTTTCCTCACTTTGTTCTCTCACTCTCAATGACTGTGTCTATTCCCTCAGCTTTAAATGCACCCTCTATGATGCTGACATCCAAGGTGTAGCTTTAGCCCTACCTTCTCCCTATACCCTCAGATGTGAATATCCAAGTATGCAGCACTTGAAGGAGCCACTTGGTCATTCAGTGACATTGTAGCCACTTGACATCCTCTTCCCATCTGCTCTTTATTTAAAAATGTTATTCTGGGGTGCCTGGGTGGCTCAGTGGATTAAAGCCTCTGCCTTCGGCTCAGGTCATGATCTCAGGGTCCTGGGATCGAGGCCCATATCAAGCAGAGGCTTAGCAGGGAGCCTGCTTCCTCTTCTCTCTCTGCCTACCTGCGATCTCTCTCTCTGTCAAATAAATATATAAAATCTTTTTAAAAATGTTTTCTGCACAAAGAAAACAACTTCCTTAATATTTTGGTGAATGTCCATCCAGGCAAATTGCAGCTATTTATGAAGAACAATACAAAGGTTAGAAAATAAAACAATGTAGAGCCAAAAGAATGTGAGAACTTTCGTATCCAAATTCACGACTTAGATTATTTGCAGAATTTATTAGGACTTCTTGTTTAAAAAATGCAAATGTTAGAAAATACAAAACATCAATCACCATTAATAGCTGATAGTGCACTTAATGATAATATGAATATTATTTTTTAAAAAACAAAAACTCTTGCCAGTTGCCTCGGTTTTTATGCCTATAATTCAGACAAACAGAAAGCACACAAGATGTGAAAATGGTTATTTCTCAGAGGAATAGATTCACTAATATTCCCATTTGGGAGTTGACCCAGGATCAGTAGCATTAACACAAAATGCCACTTCTGTACATATATTTTAAAAAACACCTTAAGGCTTATAGGAAGAATAACTGCCGCTATTCTGTGTGATTGTCCTTAGGGAGAAGCAGAACTGATATGTGAATGTTAATGGCATAGGTTCACTTTTAAAAGGTAGATCAACCCGAAATTGTGAGTAAGAAACAATTTTCGAGCTTCGTGGTTCTCAGCTTTTCCAAGGATGAGAGCACCTTTTTAACATCTAGAGAGAATTATAGACATCTCCTTCTTGCAAAACAGAACACAGTTAAACAAAACGCCCACAGAAAATCATGATAACTGTTACATTTTTCTGTCTTTCAATTAAGTAAACTGACAAAAATGTTACTGTGAATTTCATGATTCTTTAGGAAATTTGTATTCCTTTTTCTCCTTTCCCTTAATTTTCTTCTATTTTATATTTACTTTTTAGTTACATATATATATTTTGATATGTCACCTTAAATTCCTTACATCAACAGTAGAAGTATTAAAAATTTAGTAATTTTCTATTGACTATGTTATTATTTTTAAAAAAATTATAACTGGTTTATATTTAAACCATTTAAGACTGCATGTACATAAGCTTAAGGAGTCAGACAATTCTACAGGGCTTGCAATAAAAAAACAGAAGTCCCTGGGCAACTCTGTCTACCCTCCCAAATTTTCAGTTCCTCAGCAACAATCATTTTCAACCAATTGAGATGTTTCTTTTGATATTGATTTCCATATGTGTAGATACTAGATTTTGTTGTGCTTCTTTTGCCATGACTTTATTACTACTTTTGCAGTTTCAGTCATAATGTATTGAATGATACCACTGCTTGATACTTTTGTTTTTGACCTGCCAAACATGTTTATTTCCTGTCTCCTCCTATTACAGCTGTAGGTTAAGTTTGATTAGATAATAGCCAATGTTACCATTTTGAAAATAAAAGTGCTACTTTACAGACAAGGCAAGTGGCATACTCTGGCTCTTTTTTCTCTATTTATAAAAAGATAAAATGCTTTCTCTTCCTCAGAGTTAATAATTACTTGATTTGTCATTTTGTATGCTTGTCCCCAGTTCAATCCCAAACTCTTGCCCAGTTCAGTCCCAAACATCTGTCCAAATTTAATCAGCCACATTAAGTTCTCTTTAATCCTCCTTTTGAAGCTACAAGATACATTTTGGTGCTTCCCAACTCCCTCTAAACTCTATTAGTTGCCCTTAAGACCTGTTTCAGAGCAAACTGTACCATCTTCCTAGTGATTTTTTTCACTCTTATTTTGGATTTCCTGTGTTTTGATTCCCTTAGTCCTATCTATTGATTTACTTCCTTGTTGTAGTGGAACATATCCTTTGGCAGTTTTCTGAGAAAGGTATATCTGAGAAAATATTTTTTAGACTTACCTTATCAGAAAATATTTTTTTATTTCCCTCTGATATTGAGTCTGTATTTTGGATATATAATTCTAGGTTGAAAATCGTTTTACCTTCATAATTTTGACTCCTGGTTTTTGGAGTAGAAACTGTTGGGTATTCCAATGCATTCTGATTCTTGCTTTTTAAAAAATTTTATTTATTATTTATATTTATTTATTTATTTTAGAGAGAAAGAAAGAGAGAGTGAACAGAGGGAGGGTAGAAGGAGAGAATTTCAAACAGACTCCTCGGTGAGCCTGAAGTGTGGTTACATATCATGACCTTGAGCTGACATTGAGATTTGGATGCTTAATTGACTAAGCCACCTAGGTGCTCCTAATTGTTGATCTTTTGTAAGAAGAAAAAAATTACTGAAACTTTGAGGATCTTCCTTATTTTCCTGTTTTCTGAAATTTCACAGTGATCTGGCTTCAAGTAAGTCTATATTCATCTATTATATCAGGACTTTGCATACCTTTTAGTGTGAAAACTAATGTCTTTCAAATATGAGGGATTTTATTATTGTTATTATCTTGGTAACCCACTCTTGTGTTCTTCTTTTATCTCTTTCTGGATTTTTTCTACTGGACTTTTCTAATTTTCTGTATTTTCATTTCTATTTTCCTTCTTTTTATTTTACTTTCTGGAATATTTCTTCTACTATTTTTCATTTCTGTTTCATTTGTTTTGATTTCTCAGAGCTCTTTTTTCTTTGTATATTATTATTTATTATTATTTATTTTACAATGTCTTGTTTTTGCCTTATGGATATCTTATTATCTTATTAGCCTAAGGGATATCTTATTATCTTAGTGTTATCTTAATGAGGATATTAATGATAATTTTTGATGGTTTTCTTCTTTCTGCATCATATCTGTTTCCTGTAAGATATTTTTTTCTTGTTATTTGCTCTGGTCTCTGTCCTTCATATGAGATACTTTCATATGAGATATTTTCCTCAAATGTCTGGTGATGCTTATCTGTCTCCTCATTTTTAAGCAGGGCATTAAAAAGTCCAGTGGAGGCTCTGTGCCTATGAATGGGTCTGGTTGCCATGATCTGTCCCATAAGGCAATCTGGTCATATCCCTATCTTTAGAACTTTTCTCTTAGAACTGAATTTCCAGAGTAGTTACCTCCAGTTTTCTTCCTGGAATGTCTGTACTCAGTTTCCAGTAGGTTGGTGGTTGGGGAGTGGGATCTCAAAATTCATATGTAAACTTTTACTTTGGTCTACCTATATGGTTGCATAGGATGATCACTGTGCAAAAGGAGGAAGGACCCCCCCCCCCCAATGTTTGATTGATGTTGAGGCTGATGAATACACACACTAAAAGAGTATGGGAAGGTTTATGCTTACCTAATGGGCGGTTCCAGGGGAGAGCAGCACAGGCCTCTCAAACAGGTCCAAAATGACTTGAGACAGCAAGGGAAGGAGACTGGCTTGGCTTTTATTATTGTTGGGTGTAGGCTAGCTGAAGGCTTTCCTGAGAAGAGGATGACATGGTTTGAATCTCCCAGCTATGCCAAAGCAGGGAGCTCCCAGTCTTTTTTACTATCTTGCTCAGATGCTGCACAAGGGGAAGAGGGAGGGGTGAGTTTGGAGTTTGGGAGCTGCCAGTAGTCAAACATCAAAAGATGAAGTCTGAACAGAGAGTAGAATGAATGTCTTAAGGACAACTTTCCATTTACAGAAAGTGTTACTAGGGGAGATAGTCTTACCCAGGTCCAAGACAGAGGAACTCTAATTTACAAGTTCATTTCTCCCTTTGTGTGACTATTGATGAAGCTATGGGTTCAGAGGTGATTCTGTTGTTAGGAAATCTTGTTAAAAAACCTTTAAAATGTGGTTTTCATAGTGTGGGGATCACTAGCAGTATCAGCATCTCCTGGGAATTAGGTACAAATGCAAACTCTCAGGTCCTACCTCAGACCTACTGAATCGAAACTCTGGGGATGGGACCCTGAAGTTTCTTTTTAACAAGCCCTCCAGGTGATGCTAATAACATACACTTAAACTTGAGAGCCACAGATGGAGAGCATGCAAGTTGAGACAAGTCTGGGAGGGAGCTGGAGAACTGAATGGCACAGTATAATAAAGAAATAGGACTTTTAAAATTTGCACTGGCAGGTGGAAAAAAGAAGGCCCTGTCCTTGAGAAGGACAGGCAGGGGTGGGAGGGCAGGAGGGAGAGTTTTGCAGAGAGGAGAGGAGCCCAGACTCATGACCTAGAGCCTGAAGGGGGGCAGGGTTGGTGAAATTTCCAAGAGATAGGGAGGACCACAGAATTCTTAAGAATGATGATATGTGGTTTTTCTGTTGTAAGTTTTCTTTCTTTCTTCCTTCCTTCCTTCCTTCCTTCCTTCCTTCCTTCCTTCCTTCCTTCCTTCCTTTCTTTCCTTCCTTCCTTCCTCTCTCTCTCTCTCTCTCTCTTTCTTTGACAGAGAGAAGCACAGCTAGAGAGGGAACACAAGCAGGGGGCGTGAGAGAGGGAGAAGCAGGCTTCCCGCGGAGCATGGAGCCTGATGTCATGGAATCATGACCTGAGTGGAGGGCAGACGCTTAATGACTGAGCCACCCAGACAATCCGCTGTTGTAAGTTTTCTACGTTGTAATATCCCTCACTCAGTCACAAGTCATCAACAGGAGACAGTCATACACAGCCAGCTACTGTGGTGAAGCACAGAAAGGAGAAGAAAATGCCAAAAAAAAAAAAATCTACCATTAATCTGTGTAGAGAGGGTACATATGTTTTATTTTTCCTACTTGTATATTCCCCAATGCAGTGAGTATCTGCTGGCTGACTAACTAAATAAATGAAGTGTCTGAATATTTTTAGAATTTATGGAAAGGATGTAGGCCTTTTTTAAAAAAAAATATTTTATTTATTTATTTGACAGAGAGGGAGAGAGAGAGATCACAAGTAGGCAGAGAGGCAGGCAGAGAGAGGAGGAAGCAGGCTCCCCACCGAGCAGAGAGCCCGATGCGGGCCTCTATCCCAGGACCCTGAGATCATGACCCGAGCAGAAAGCAGAGGCCCTAACCCACTGAGCCACCCAGGTGCCCTAGGCCTCTTTTTTTTTTTTTTAAGAAGAAGTTATTGTTGCCTTAGGCATCTTAGATATTGAAAATAAAAAGGAAAAATTGGCATGCATATGATTTTTTCCCTTAAAAATAGTAGTATTTGTTGCCTTAGGCATCTTAGATATTGAAAATAAAAATGAAAAATTGGCATGCATATGCTTTTTCCCTTAAAAATGGTAGGCAAATTCCTCATAAGCAGGATATCCCTATGTCTATAAATATCTATATACATTATCTATAGTATCTATATTTCCCTTGAAAATTGTTCTTATCCCTGGAGACAGATTCTTATAAACTTCCAAAATAATTTTTCACATACATTTACAAAGTTCAACATTCTTAGGAGGGAATATTGGAAAATAGAAATGATGCAAAAAAGAAGGACTAAAATTCTCCACGATAACACACTTGCAGATGAGTGGAATCCTGTGGAATTTTCGACCTGCTTTGACCATCTGTTGTTGGTCACTCTTGCTGTCAACCAACACTTCTCTCATCTCTAATCTGTGAGTAAGGCCAGTTGACAGTTGTCAAGTTCACAGTTCTTTTATGGAATCATCTGTGCGGACTCTTGACCTTCTTTGATTTCTCATCTTCTTTCACCTGGACTATTACAAGAGTCCCACCAATGGCTCTCCTGTCTTGAGCCTCTCCTCCCCTCTACACCTTACTTTCCAGCGCTGCAGAATAAACCTTGGCAAAGACACTACTCTTAACAGTGCTGGTCTCTTCAGGGGCTTACTATTGTCCAAAGGGTGAAAATCCACAATTCTTGTACTGGTGCCTCAGGCCACAGTGGGCCATCCATCCTTAAGCCTCCTTTGTCCCCATTTTCCAATGGGGGAAAAAAAAACCACTCTAACTAGGTTGTCCTCTGTCTGGCGGTCCTCTGGATTTTCTTACTCTGGCCTTCATCATCCTCTTCAAGCCTTACTTCAGTTGTTATTATTTCCTCTATATAAGCTTTTCTGATTTTTCATTTTCAGTGATTCATTTTCAGTGATTTTTCCATTGTTTTTGAACTTTGAAAGCACTTTCTGTCTCTTGTATTTGACTCCTAATGATATAAAAATGTTACTCTCTATTGAGGTAAGGTCTTGCTGGGTGCCCAGGACTGTTCCAAGCTATTCTTAAATAATTTATTCACCACACAATCAGATGAAGTAAGTCCAGTTATAACCTTTATTGTATAGGTGAGAAAAATAGGCATAAGCAGGTTAGGTAACTGAGCCAAGGTCATAGGATCGTAGAACTAGAATCTGAATTCAAACTGTCTGGCTCAGAAGCTGCTCTCTTATCTACCCATTACTGCCTGTCAGCGGGTACAGTCTTAGATTGCTGGTTCATTCTCCATGTTTTTATGTGTACATTCTTCTTTTTTTTTTTTTTTTTAAAGATTTTTATTTATTTGACAGAAAGAAACACAGCCAGAGAGGGAACACAAGCAGGGGGAGTGAGAGAGGGAGAAGCAGGCTTCCAGCTGAGCAGAGAGCCTGATGTGGGACTCGATCCTGGGTCTCCGGGATCATGACCTGAGCCAAAGGCAGTCGCTTAACCAACTGAGCCACCCAGGCGTCCCTTATGTGTACATTCTTAAAACAGATTTATTTATTTATTTGAGAGAGAGAGAGAGAGAGAGAGAGAGAGAGAGAGAGATAGCAGAGGGAAGGGCATAGAGAGAGGGAAGGAGAGCATCTTCAAACAGACTTCCCACTGAGCGACGAAAGAGCCTGACTGGGCTTGATCCTAGGACCCTGAGATCACAACCTGAGCTGAAATCAAGAGTCGGACACTTACTGGACTGAGCCATCCAGGCTCTCTGTGTGTACATTTTTATTTGTGTTGCCTTCCAAGTTAAACTGCATGCCCTTGAAGGCAGGAACCACAACTTGGATGCATGCTTCAGAAGACCCAGCAGAAAGCTGTGTGCCTAAATGAATATTGAGTGGTTGAGTTGAATGGCTTATGGAGACTTTTTCCTTCCTGGGATAATATAGCTAATTTTCTTTAATTGAAAAGACAGTCTCAAAATCAGATTTGATGAAGTCATGACCGAATGAAAGTAAAAATCAAAGGGTAAACCAGTGTCCTGCTCTTACTGCTTGGGTTCAGTGGAGTCTGATCATTTCACAAATTACAACTTGTCAAAGTCTGAAAAGTAATGAGGGCTTAATGAGCTTGCACGCCTCTCCCTGTTCTTTGGAGTGGGTGGAAAGTGAGCTTGGATAAGGCCTGCATGTCAGCAAATAGGAACTAACCAGCCTTGACTCTAGAAGTTGCAGCTGAGTGACCATCATTGAAAATGCAATTACTCTTCTACTTTTTTTTTTTTTTTTTTTTTTTAAGCCAAGAGTGAGTTGTGGGAGGAAAGGTTTAATAAAATTTCTCTGTGTGCTCAGGGGCCCTCATGGACAAGCTGCTCAAGGAAAATTCCACAAACATGCCTGGCGTAGCAGAAAGAGGCAGACATCCAGACATATGAGAGAGAAGATATGTCTTTTAACCCATTGAATTTACTGCATGTATCCCAAGTTGTGGCTTTTGATTTTGTTTTTTCTTCCTGGAACAAAATGTCTTCAGAAGCTTTTCCAGATGACTTTAAATTATTTACAAGGGTATACAAAATGAGTAATGCTTGCTTTCTTAAGGGCCATTCACTTTATAAAAGTGGGTATGGGTCCCAAGTTACATGCCAAATGAATGTTTTAATAGCATTTGCTGGTAGTTTTCAAGTAGTTTATAAATGAAAAGAATGATTTGCGCTTATTTTGTAATTATTATTAAGCCCTATTAAATTTGCTTTTTTCACTCTTTTAGAGACATGCACACTCTTTTAAAGAAATAAATTTATTTTAGGTCATGAACTAGATCTCCTGGACAGTATTAGGACAAAGAACCTGGCCTGTTCTTGCTCAGGAGGCATTTATCTCTGGCAGTGAAGGTCAGTGGGGCTGAGATCCTTCCTGCAGCCACACAATCTTTCAGAGATTTTCAGCACCCTTGATAATATTCAGACTTTGTTTATACTCCATCATACCTAGATTTGATTTCCAGGCTTATTTTTGCTGTCTTGACCTAGGAAGTAATGACTGTCAACGCTCCCGGTTGTAGCTTGCATGTTGTACACCCAATTGGCACTTTGTAGAGTTGCACAGTGCCCAGCTTGTGCATCAGCACGTGAAAAGCCCGATCACTGTGTCTGGATGATAAGTCTTATGTATTCTGTGTTGTATCACTGACGTACCATAGTTCTGGAAGAGACTGTATTACTTTTATCCCTATGTCCTAACCATATAAGATAGAAATTAAAGCAAAACAAAAATCAGAAGTTAATTTTAAATACAAGCTAATAATAAACCAAAGATGAGGTGATGGGGGAAATGCATTCTCAAACTTCAGAGGTAAATCTATAACCTTGGAAACATGTTTTGTGAATTAACGACATTTTGCTTCTACTACTGGTTCAGTCACTTCTTAATATCTTGACTCTCCTCGGTCAACTTGTGAAGCCTATAGGGAGGGGAAACCACACCAGGCCTGTCTGCTTTGTTGGTGGTTAGGAAGCTTGTAAGGCTACATGAAGGTGTGATAGGTAGAACTGCTTTATGCATTTGCAAGCCCCAGTCTTTATGATGAACACAGGGTGCTGGCATGGTCTAGAAAGCACTGGGGTCAATTTTGGATTTTGTTGTGCGTTAGACTAAAGGGAGGAGCCACACTGTATAACCCTCTCTGCCTCTAACACTTAGCACCGAGGCCTGACTTCTGAGTTTTTGAAATGAATGAAAAAAAAAAGATGAAATTCACAAATCCAGAGAAACATTGATACAAACCCTTAAGTTGATATATGGTTACATTGGTCCAAACTCTCAAATTCTGCAAATCAACAGACATATTTTTAGAATGCTCACTATGTGACAGAAAGATAAGCCCTAGGTACACAGCAGTGAACAAGGCCCACTGGTCTTTGCCTTCAAAAGCTGTACTGTCCTGGCAGGGTGAGAAGACAATTAAAGAGTGATTAAAATGCCGTGAGTAGTATAAAGAGGTATGAAGGTGATAATTAGGAGTGTGGCAATTGTAGTTTTGAGATTATGTAAACACATTGAAATACATGTGCATAAAACTTACCTCTAAAAGGAGTTTTTAGAACAAACACTGGCAATTGATTTGGTTTGCCAGATTCTTCTTATTTATTTATTTATTTTTTACAGGAGAGATTTGTAGATTCACTGTGGTGTCTATTTTACAGAGGCCTAATGCATGATAGACACAGGACAGGTTTTCCCAGAGAACATGTAGTGGCATTATCAGGGTATTTTTGGAGCTTTTGCTGAACATTTACTAAGTGCAAGGAAATACCAAGACACTGTCTTTAGAAATGCACGACATTCAATATGGTCCACTAGGCTCATGTAACTACTATGTATTTAAAAAGTGGCTAGTTCAAATTGAGATGTGCTATAAATGTAAACCATACCCCAGATGTTGAAGGCTTAATATTTAGAAAATGGAAAATATCACTTTGATAATTTTTTATATTGATGACATGTTGACGTGATAATATTTTGGATACATTGGAGTCAATATATTAAGATAAAGTATACATTTCTTTTTCACTTTTTTCTCCTCTCTAAAAAACAAGCAGAGGAGAGAGAGAGAGAGGGGGAGAGAGAGAGAGAGAGAGAGAGAGAGAGAGAGAGAATATGAATCTTAAGCAGGCTCCATTCCTGGCATGGAGCCTGACATGGGACTTGATCTCATGACCATGAGCTGAAATTTAGAGGCACTCGTTCAACTGATTTAGCAATGCAGGCACCCTACGTTTCTTTCTAGGCTTTAAAATGTGGTTACTAGAAAATTTAAAAACTATATGTGTAGCTCACATTTGTGGTTCATATTATCTTTCTACTTGGGAGTGCTTCTTTAGAAATTAACAGACTCTATCTCAGACATGGAAACAAATCATTAGAAGTTAGTGGGACAAGTATTTTAAGGGAGGCAGGTAGAAAGCATAGAGGAAGTTGTAGTCATTTCACTGGTGTGGCCAGGAAAAGATTTTAAAAGGAAGAGAAGGCAGGCCAGGAAGAGAGGAGGAATGCGTAAAGCAGAGAAGGACTGGCAGCTTTATGAAAGCATCTATCTTTAAGAGTGACAAAGGAAAATAAGCCTATGAGAAGCAGCGGAAACTATAGAAATACTATTTTCATAGTTTTCCATGCCATAGCTAAAATTATGTGTCACTTACTTAAGACATTATTATTTCTTTGTCTTGATACCTGAATGATAAGCATACTTAGAAAAATTGCTCAAATATCATGACAAATAGTATCTCTGGCA
The DNA here is from genome assembly GCA_004023965.1 of Spilogale gracilis. Classification (NCBI taxonomy): domain Eukaryota; kingdom Metazoa; phylum Chordata; class Mammalia; order Carnivora; family Mephitidae; genus Spilogale; species Spilogale gracilis. Next base: position 2,109 of record PITA01022564.1, on the reverse strand, counting down.
CCACTAGATGGCACTGTGCTATTGGATTGAAGAGCAGGCTGGCAAGGAAAAGGGCAATTTCTTGGCTTTCAGTGGTCTAAATTTTTCAAAGTACTCCTATCATTTTTGGACATGTAAACCCAATCTATGTATGTTTATTTATCTATAAGTATAGACCTAATGCTTCACTAATACATCACGTCAATTATAAGATGAACACATAGAAAAATTGAAATAGAAAAAGCCAAGATGAAAATTGTACTGAATTCCAATGCCTTTCCTGCATGCTAATGGGTGTGTGTGTGTGTGCACGCATGCACATATCACTGAGGTGTGTGCACCCCACTTTGAAGAACACTGGTCTATTTCATGATTTGCATGTTTATAAAGATGGAAGTATACTAGTATACTAAAAATCTAAAACAAAACATTTTGCTACACGTAGGTATTAAAATATACATTGCAGTTAGGAGTCAATCTAAAGTACTGAAATTAAGACTAAAATGAAAAAGGATCAAGATTTGTTTGCTTGAGGATCTTTGTATATTTTTCCATTTTCAACCAGATTGGGTCTAATAAATAGGAAACATGAATGAGCTAGAATAACAGACCTATGGGATAGGAATTTTTTCTATGGAATTATTTTCTATGGAATTTTTCTCTGGTATATATTTTGTTTAAAAAATCAAAGAGGTTAACTTTTTCACAAAATAACAAAACTAAAAGTAACAACAAACAAAAACAAAACAAAGTAACAAAGAAACAAAATAATGCATATAAATGATATAAACAGATTAGTGGTGGTGTCCCATGTCAGATAAATATGTAGAACTGAGATGAAAAAAAAAATCCAGGGGCGCCTGGGTGGCTCAGTTGGTTGGGCGACTGCCTTCGGCTCAGGTCATGATCCCGGAGACCCGGGATCGAGCCCCACATCGGGCTTCCTGCTCGGCAGGAAGCCTGCTTCTCCCTCTCTCACTCCCCCTGCTTGTGTTCCCTCTCTGGCTGTGTTTCTCTCTGTCAAATAAATAAAAAAAAAAAAATCTTTAAAAAAAAAAAAAAATCCAAATAATTCCTGACTCTATTAGAGGAATACAATTGCATTTTTGGCCTGATTTTATAGCACTTTTTCTGTAGGAGGCAGGGGCTGGATCACAGGGAGATAAACATGAAACTTACCTCTGTGATTTGGGAGTGGGGATCAGATTTCAGAGAACAAGGATTATGGGGTAAGCAGAGACACCAGAAGGTACCATCTAGAGAGGGATGATTCCTGGTAATTATATGTGTATAATATTTTAAACCCTTTTTCTGTGAGATATGTAGGCTATGGCATTGATGAGCTGGATTCAGGGGTTGGTGACATCCGCAATCACTGTGATAATCCTTCTCACCAGTTGATTCGTCAGTCCTGACTCACTTCATCTGTACATCGATACAGTAACATGCTTTTTACTAGGAAATGGAGACACTGAGAGGTTAAAAGCTTTTAAAGGTCTCCAAGGTAGCAAATGGTACACCTAGGATTTGGAACTGGGCAGTCTGGATTTGGGGTCTGTGCTCTTTGGCATGAAGCTTTTTGAAGCAGGAAGTAGGCGAGGGCAAGCTCAGGATGTGTTTGTGGCTGGTGGTAATGGAACAAGCCCCTGGGAGTGTCTGGTCCCCAGGTGTTGGCAGTTTCCTCGAGAATGTGATGTCTACTCAGTTTTGAGTATTTTCTAGCTTCTAGGACAAGAGGAAAGTAATGTCTATAGTATCCCTAAAGGTTCCTTTAAGAGTCTTTAAAAAAACACTCTCCAATTGCAGGGTCATAGGGTAGCTCTATCTTTAATTTTTTAAGGAATCTCCACACTGTTTTCCAAAGCGGCTGCACCAGTTTACATTCCCACCAACAGTGTAAGAGGGTTCCCCTTTCTCTGCAGCCTCTCCAGCACTTGTTGTTTCCTGTCTTGTTAATTTTGGCCATTCTGACTGGTGTAAGGTGGTATCTCAGAGTGGTTTTGATTTGAATTTCCCTGATAGCTAGTGACGCTGAACATTTTTTCATGTGTCTGTTAGCCGTTTGTATATCTTCTATGGAGAAGTGCCTCTTCATGTCTCTTGCCCATTTTTTGATGTGTTCATCTTCTT
>PITA01022563.1:0-30094 GCA_004023965.1 Spilogale gracilis | reverse complement strand
TGTTTCTCTCCCTGAATTATCCTACTTCCCATTTCCTTTCTTTCTTCCTCTATATTACCCCTTATGAACCGCAAGTAAGTGAAACCATGTGATACTTGACTTTCTCTACTTGGCTTATTTCACTCAGCATAATCTCTTCCAATCCAGTCCATGTTGCTACAAAAGTTGGATATTCATCCTTTCTGATGGAGGCGTAGTATTCCATTGTATATATGTACCACATCTTCTTTATCCATTCATCTGTTGAAGGGCACCTGGGATCTTTCACAGTTTGGCGATTGTGGCTATTGATGCTATGAATATTGGGGTACATTTGGCCCTTCTTTTCACTACATCTGTATGTTTGGGGTAAATACCCAGTAGTGCAATTGCAGGGTCATAGGTTCCTCTATTTTTATTTTTTTAAAGAATCTCCACATTGTTTTACAAAGTGGCTGCACCAGCTTGCCTTCCCACCAACAGTGTAAGAGGGTTCCCTTTTCTCCACGGCCTCTCCAACACTTGTTTTCTGTCTTGTTAATTTTGGCCATTCTGACTGGTGTAAGGTGGTATCTCAGTGTGGTTCTGATTTGAATTTCCCTGATAGCTAGTGACGCTGAACATTTTTTCATGTGTCTGTTAGCCATTTGTATATCTTCTATGGAGAAGTGCCTCTTCATGTCTCCTGCCCATTTTTTGATGTAATCATCTTCTTTTTGGATGTTGAGTTTCAGTAGTTCTTTATAGATCTTGGATATCAGCCCTGTGTCTGAAGTGTCATTTGCAAATATATTCTCCCATTCTGTGGGTTGCGCTTGTTTTGTTGACTGTTTCCTTTGCTGTACATAAGCTTTTTTATTTTGATGAAGTCCCAAAAGTTCCTTTTCGCTTTTGTCTCCTTTGCCTTTGGAGACGTGTCTTGAAAGATGTTGCTGTGGCTGATGTCAAAGAGGTTACTGCCTATGCTGTTTTCCAGGATTTTGATGCATTTCTGCCTCACGTTGAGGTCTTTCATCAATTTTGAGTTCGCCCCTGTGTGCGGTATAAGAGAATGGTCGAGTTTCATTCTTCTATATGTAGGTGTCCAATTTTCCCAGCACCATTTATTGAAGAGACTGTCTTTTTTCCACTGGATATTTTTTACTGATCCTTGGGGTGTCTGGCTGGCTCAGTAGGTGGAACATGTGATTCTTGTTGTGACTAAAGGCCCCATATTGGGTATAGAGATTGCTTGAAAATAAAATATTAAAAATAATGAAATAAAATAAAAATTGGTCCTTTTTGGAATGCCTGGATGGCTCAGGAGGTCCAGTCCACATTGGGCTTCTTGCTCAGTGGGGAGCCTGCTTCTGCCTCACCCTCTGCCTGCTGCTCCCCCTGCTTGTGCTCTCTCCCTCTCCCTCTCTCTCTCTCTCACTCTCACAGATCTTTCAAAAAATTTTTGTTCCTTTCTAAGAAATTGGAGTTTTCATACCAACTATTGGCCACTTAGTTCTTTTATGTCTATACAAATGTATTTGTAGGGAATGTATAAGAGTATGCAAATAATGAATCATGGAATACTACATCAACAACCAATGATGTACTGTATGGTGACTAATATAATAAAAATAGAAAGTTTATGAATTTTATGCAATCAAATCTAACAATTAGTCATATTGTGCTCTCTCAGTAGCTTAATTTTTTTATTGAGGTATAATTAACATTAACCATCTTATTAGTTTTCATGTAAAATATAATGGTTCCATACTTGCATATATTGCAAAATATTGCCACATCTGTCACCACGCATTACCATAAAGTTTTTTTCTGTGATGAGAGCTTTTAAGCTTTATTCTCTTGGTGAGATTCCAATCAGCAACTGTAATCACCACTCTATATATTCCTTCTTATGCACTGTTTTTCCTTTTTCTTTTTCTTGCTAAAGTAGTCCAGCAGGCACTTCAATATCCTTCATGTGTTTGTCCTTACTATACCCAAAAAAGAAAGTGCTCCATCCTTAGCAGTGAAAAATTACCCTTTATTTTTCTCATTTTTTATTATGATCAATTACATATCATCAAATAATACATCTTTAGTTTTTGATATGGTGTTATTCTTTATACATGTTTTCATCTTTTTTCACATCTCCATTATTCCTTATTGTTTATTCTGGCCTTCTGTGATTAGGTCTGTTTCTGAAGGTTCCATCCTCTTTGGCCATCATCTGGAAGACTTTTTTCTTTACCATTCGACTAAAGATCACCTTTCTATTCTATAAGCCTGTTTGAATCTGTAGATATTTACATAAGATGAAATTACAGCTTAGTTACTCCTTGCTCCTCACATTGTAAATGCCATTCTGATATTTCCTTATATTTCCTCACTTTGGCGATTTAATCTTGAATCAGAATTAGTGACCCATGTTGGTGTCATTAAGTTATTGTTCTTTATATAAGTCAGTATCAGATTTTCATTTCATTTTATTGTTTTCATTCAATAAAGTTGTTTAGAAACAATAGACTTACCCCAATGTCATTCTTTTTTAATAACTTATTTATTTTATTTTTTCAGTGTCTCAAGATTCATTTTTATGCACTACTCACAGTGTTCCATGCAGTACGTGCCCTCCTTAATACCCACCACCAGGTTCACCCATCCTGCAACACTCCTCCCTTCCAAAACCCTCAGTTTGTTTCTCAGAGCTGAAAGTCTCTTATGTTATGTCACTCTGTTTCTGATTTACTCCAGTTCAAATTTCCTTTCCTCCTCTTAATGTCCTCCATGTTACCTGTTATGCTACACCAGTAATTTAAACCATATGATACTTGACTTTCTCTGCTTGGCTTATTTCACTCAGCATAATCTCCTTCAGTCCCGTCCATGTTGATACAAAAGTTGGTTATTCATCCTTTTTGATGGAGGTGTAATATTCCATTGTACATATGGACCATATCTTCTTTATCCATTCATCTGTTGAAGGACATCTTGGCTCTTTCTGCAGTTTGGTGATTGTGGCCATTGCTGCTATGAATATTGGGGTCCTTCTCTTTGCTACATATATATCTTTGGGGTAAATACCCACTAGTGCAATTGCAGGGCCATAGGGTAGCACTATTTTTAATTTTTTAAGGAATATCCACACTGATTTCCAAAGAGATTTCACCAACTTGGATTCCCAACAAGAGTGTAAGAGAGTTCCCCTTTCTCTACATCCTCTCCAACACTTATTGTTTCCTATCCTGTAACTTTGGCCATTTTAACTGATGTAAGGTGGTTTTGATTTGAATTTCCCTGATGGCTTATGATGATGAACATCCTGATGTCACTCTTACTGATATTCTTTACTGCATAAGTTCTAGTTTCTTTTACAACTTCTTTTCCATAGCATGCATGTATACATATTCATACACTTTCATCCAAATGGTTCAGTAGGCTCCTATGCACATCATAAATGCTCCTTGTGTTTTAGTGCAGTCTTTGTTTTCTTCTTGTTTTCACTTTTCCTTCATTCTCAACTATTCCTCTTGAACTTGCTTTAATCAACTGATATAATTCTCCTTATTTCAATGTCTGTGTAACATTTCATTGTGTGGTCCTGCTATTCACACAATCAGTGGTTGCTCCTATTCTGAAATTATTAATATTGTGTCACTGCTACAGAAATATTTGGGGATTGGTAAGTTAAAATTGGTCTTCTCAACAAAGGGCAATCTTGTTGCCCAGGGAACATTGGAGTAATAACCAGGTAGTTTTCACTGTCACACTACGAGGGGTAGGTGGTGGTCAAGCATGCTGCTAAACTTGCTACAGTGCAGATGGAGACCCACCACAGAGAATGATCTGGCCCAGAATATCAGTCAGGCAGAGACCAAGAAACCCTGAATTAAAGAATACCTACATTTTTAATATTTATAGCTGCCTTCAGGTTGTTCCCCCATCATTCCACACTTCCCACTTCTGCCCCCAGAATTAGAGAGTTCCCCTTTCACTGCCAGTTAAGAAGTTCCAGCTCCAATCAACAAGGAAGCTCTTTGTGAGCTTTCCCAGTTAATGGGTGTGAGAAAGAAATATTTCTTGTTTTTTCAAATTACCACTCACCTTGTGCAAAGATTCATATATTGGGTTCCCATTCATTTGTCTATTATTATTATTATTATTATTATTATTATTATTATTATTCCATACATTTAATGCCTATTTTCCACACTTAACAATATTTCAAATAATTTTTACAAAGTTGTTGGTATTCAACTGACTTTTGGTTGGGTATTTTTAACCATAAAAAATTTTGAGTTTTATGGAGTTAAATATGTCTTCTTTCTTGGCTTCTGATTTTATCACTTTAATCATGATGGCTTTACCCACCTGTATATTTTGTATGCACTTTTTCCTTTGTTCATCTACATACACTTTTTCCTGTTTTCCTATGTTCATCTACATCTTTGTAGATGAAAGGATTGCTTAATTTTACTCTGGTGTCTTTAATCCCTCTGATTTTTTAAAGGTAAGTAAAATAAGGAAACACTTCATTTCCTTCCAGACAAATAGCCATTTGTGCCAGATTTTATTCAACAATCCACAGTTTGGTGATTGTGGCCATTGCTGCGATGAAAATTGGGGTACATATGGTCCTTCTTTTCATTACATCTGTATGTTTGGGGTAAATACCCAGTAGTGCAATTGCAGGGTCATAGGGTAGCTCTATTTTTAATTTTTTAAGTAATCTCCACACTGTTTTCCAAAGCAGCTGCACCAGTTTACATTCCCACCACAGTGTAAGAGGGTTCCCCTTTCTCTGCAGCCTCTCCAACACTTGTTGTTTCCTGTCCTGATAATTTTGGCCATTCTGACTGGTTTAAGGTGGTGTCTCAGTGTGGTTTTGGTTTGAATTTCACTGATAGCTAATGACAATGAACATTTTTTCATGTGCTTTTTAGCCATTTGTATATCTTCTATGGAGAAGTACCTCTTCATGTCTGCTGCCCATTTTTTGATGTGTTTTGATGGGGTCTTTGTCTGGTTTGGGGATTAGAGTAATGCTGGATTCACAGAAAGAGTCTGGAAGTTTTCCTTCTGTCTCTATTTTTTGAAAGAGCTTCAGGAGAATAGGTGTTATTTTTTCTTTGAATGTTTGGTAGAATTCCCCAGGGAATCTGTCTGGTCCTGGGCTCTTATTTTTGGGGAGGTTTTTGATCACTATTTCAATCTCATTACTAGATATTGGTCTATTCAGGTCATCAATGACTTCCTGTTTCAGTTTTGGAAGCTTATAGGTTTCCAGGAATGTATCCATATCTTCTAGGTTGTTAAACTTATTGGCATATAATTGTTGATAGCAATTTCTGATGATTGTTTCTACAATCCAGTCTGTTTCAATTGAAGTACAAAGTACCCCTCTGTTAAAACATGCATGTTTTTGTGACCTAATTTCTAAATCATTCAGCAAATCATTACAGAACAATCACTATGTTCCAGAGAGTTCTAGATATATTTTATGTTATATTCTCTTACTAACTTAGCTATCAATTGATGTTGATACTGTTCAATGGGTGTGCGGTGTCTGTTTTTGAAGTTCCTTTTTAGTTTTGTTTAATACAGTTGCATAAAACCACCCAAGTTAATGGGTTTCATCTCCTTTGCCATTCTTCATGTTCTATAATTTCTCATTTCCTTTATTATGTTCTTCCATGTAGGCACATATACTCCCAGAGCTTGGGAAAAACAAAGGGAACAATGCACACACGGTGCCTGCTCACTTGGTTTTGCACGTTTGGCAAAGAGTGGGGGATTAAAATAAATGTGTGTGTGACATAATGTCCCCAGAGAAAAATCATGTGGGGAAGCTATTTTCAGTAAGAGGAGAGATGGTCATGGCAAATGCAGGATGTATAGAACAGGATCTGGGATGAAGGCCAGAACCAGGACCAGAGAATGTCCATTGAACTTGTCAAAAATATCAAAACCCAAAAAAGGAATATTGAGTAAAAAATATCACATAAGACAAGTGAGGAAGGAGCATGCTTCCCCCCCTCCATCAGACCAAATAAACAGCAGCTGGTCAAATAAATATGGACTAGCCACTAAGAAAACAGACCTTCTGCTCCTTTGATATTAATACAGCCCATCGGGGGCACCTGGGTGGCTCAGTTGGTTAATCGACTGCCTTCGGCTCAGGTCGTGATCCCGGAGACCCAGGATCGAGTCCCACATCGGGCTTCCTGCTCGGCAGGAAGTCTGCTTCACCCTCTCTCACTCCTCCTGCTTGTGTTCCCTCTCTGGCTGTGTTTCTCTCTGTCAAATAAATAAAATCTTTAAAAAAAAACCCAGCCCATCTGCTATGCTACCTTTTATATTTCCTGTTGTGAAGTGTAGGTTTATAACTTTTGCTCATTTTTCTCTCAGGGTATTTCATCTATAACATGTTTCACACCATGAAAATATCATTACTTTTATCTTTTTGATCCTTTATTATTTTTTCTGGGTATCGAGGGATCTAACAAGAGCAGGAATGTCACCAGAACCAAAGATGCTTTTTTTTCCTCCTGGTTGGTATTTTGGGGACCACCTGCACTATTATATCTGATTTTACTTCTCTCATGCCCATGTTATTCCTCCCTTTTCTCCCTTTCCTAACTGATCAGATTGCCCATGTTTCTTTATTTTTTTTTAAAGATTTCATTTATTTGACAGAGAGAAACACAGACAGAGAGGGAACACAAGCAGGGGGAGTGAGAGAGGGAGAAGCAGGCTTCCCGCCGAGCAGGGAGCCCGATGTGGGACTCGATCCCGGGTCTCCGGGATCATGACCTGAGCCGAAGGCAGTCGCTTAACCAACTGAGCCACCCAGGCGCCCCACCCATGTTTCTTTAATTGATATCAGAAAATGAGTATACTGATAGATATCCACTATCTTTGTCCATAGGAATTCCTGGGTACCACTTCTGCACTTTTTAGAGGAAAGATAACAAGATCTGGCAAGCTTGACATGTGTCCATTGCTGGCCTAACGATTGTGGCTGGGAGTGAAAACATATGACAGCCAGTAGCCCAGGAAGTCTTTGTGTGTGTGTGTGTGTGTGTGTGTGTGTGTGTGTGTGTGTGTGTGTGTGTTGTGAACTGAGGGCAGTCCTCAGAGAAGGGGCACCAGGGCTCACATATTCCAAGGTAACTCTTACAGAAGCCAGAACTCAATCAACATAGAAGTTACTAATGGGGTGTCCATTTCAACTCATGGGATATATTTACAACAAAATTAAGAAAGGATGAAGGATTCCCTGTATCTCAAAGTTTCAGTTGATGTGGGGTAACTGGTTCATTCCTCAACACACACTGCCACCATCTCTCATCATCCTACTTCTTGCTTCTTCCCCTTGACTTACTGGTTTTCTTTTGAGCCTTGATTTTCTGAATCAGGCAGGTTCCTTGGGGCCTTGACACTGACCCTTGCCCCTGCTGGGCACACATTTCCTGAGATAACCTCAATCTCTCTTCCTATCCCTCTCAAGGTCCAGCTCACATGAAACCTTTGCAGGTCTTGCATGGACATCCAGTATAAAAAAATAACATCCCATCAGCTCTTTTCTTTATATCTGCTTTCCTTGTCTTCACAGATCCTGTCACCATCTGACATCTTATTTTATTATTAGTATTTGCTTATATTCTCTCTCCATTATATGATTATAGGACATTTTAATCAGCACCCTATATTCATTGCCCAAAGAGTGTCTGGAACATGGTCAATACTTAGTATGTATCCTTCAAGGAATGAAAAATATTCTCAGCAAAAAGAGAGACTACATTATGCTTGGGGAACTGACTAAGGTGGAAACAGAATTTTTGAATATGATGTCCTCATGGGATGAGACCTGACACATAGATTGAAATTAATTTCCTGGCTCTAAAATATAAGTGGTAGCACTTCTGCTAGGTCACAAAAACACTTGTTTGTGTGAAATTAGTCACTTTTTTTTATATCTTCATAGTTACTCCCAACCCATGGAGTCAGGGAACCTTACAGGAGTTTCAGAATTTCTTCTTCTGGGATTTTCAGAGGGACCATAACTTCAGCCCCTCATATTTGGGCTTTTCCTCTCCATGTACCCGATCACTGTGTTTGGAAACCTGATCATCCTCTTGGCTGTCAGTTCTGATTCCCACCTCCACACTCCCATGTACTTCTTTCTTGCTAACCTGTCCTTTGTAGACATTTGTTTCACTACCACCACTGTCCCCAAGATGCAGATGAACATCCAGACTCAGAGAAAAGTTATCACTTACAAAAGCTGCCTCAGTCAGATATATATTTTATACTCTTTGCAGGATTAGATGTCTTACTCCTGACTGTGATGGCTTATGACCGTTTTGTGGCCATCTGTCACCCCTTGCATTATACAGTTATTATGAAACCTCAGCTCTGTGGACTGCTGCTTCTCCTGGATCATAAGTGTCCTGCATTTCTTGTTAGAAAGCTTAATGGTGTTGCGGCTGTGGTTCTGTACAAAAGTGGAAATCCCCCACTTTTTCTGTGAACTCAATCAGATGATCCAACTTGCCTGTTCTGATACATTTCTTAATAACATGGTGATGTATTTTGCAGCTATGTTTCTGGCTGGTGGTCCCTTCATTGGTATCCTTTACTCTTACTCTAAGATTGTTTCTTCCATATGTGAGATCTCATCAGCTCAAGGCAAATGCAAAGCATTTTCCACCTGTGCATCTCACCTCTCAGTTGTCTCCTTATTTTATTGTACAAGCTTAGGAGTGTACCTCAGCTCTGCAGCTACCCAGAGCTCCCATTCAAGTGCAGTAGCTTCAGTGATGTACACAGTGGTTACACCGATGCTGAACCCCTTCATCTACAGCCAGAGGAACAAAGACATAAAGGAGGCTCTGATGAGAGTTTCTGAGATAGCAGGTCTAAAAAGGCCAATCACCCTGGGTTGAAGAAGTGTGCATGATTGCAGGGCCCAAAGCCTGAGCCAATGTTGAGATTCTTTGTTCAACCTGTGGAAGTGGAGTATACCTCTTCTAATTCTTTTCCTGACATTTCTACTCTTTTTAATTTGATCTCTCCTACAATATATGTAACTCAATTTATTAAGCTTTGTGATACCTCTGATACCCAGGAGATCACATTATGTGATCTAGAAGACAGATTGATTGAGAAGGAGGAGCAGGAGAAGCCTTGGAACAAATAGCTAAAATCCCATGAAAGTAAAATTAGGGAAATAAATGATGCCATGAAATGCTCCAAAATTAGAATTATTGGAATCCCTGAGGGAGTTGAGAGAGAGAGAAGACTAGAATATATACTTTAACAAATCTGGATGAAAAGTTCCCTAATCTAGGGAATGAAACAAGTGGTCATGTCCTAGAGGCAGAGAGGACACCCTACAAGATCAATGAGGCTAGAAAAACCTCCGGGGTGGGGAGGGCATCTGTGTGGCTCAGTTGGTTAAGCAACTGCCTTCGGCTCAGGTCATGATCCCAGAGACCCGGGATCAAGCCCCGCATCAGGCTCCCTGCTTGCCCGGAAGCCTGCTTCTCCCTCTATCACTCCCCCTGCTTGTGCTCCCTCTCTCACTGTGTTTCTCTATCAAATAAATAAAATATTTAAAAAAAAGAAAAGAAAAGAAAAACCTCCAGGCACATAATTGTGAAATTCATGAATCACAAATTTTTTGTCATTTGCCTACTCTCTCAATGTTATTCCTCACCTTGAATGTGAAATATTTGGACTTCTTGCTTATTTCAAAGGACTATATGGATCTGCTAAGAATAATTACTTCTCAAATAAAATATATCGTGGTGAGTATTTTATCTTTTATTTGACAGAATACTACTCATATGGAAAATCTACTCTTGGTCACCACAGCTATTTATATAAATTTATAACAGATAAAAATCTGAAACCACTGTGTTTCACTTTTGTAATCATCATTCCTTTGTATATCACTACCTTAACTGCTCTTCCTGAGAATGCAAACTTTGACATACTCATGGTTATAGCTGATCATGGGGTATTTTTCTACACATTAGGATCCTATTGTTACAGAGCTTGTGTCCACCACACTTAACCACAGTCACTGGCAAAAGAAATTATAATAGAATACACATCTCCAAGTGATACTACACAGAAAGACAAATATGGAAAAAATTCATTGACATAATATGGCCTTAGGATCTCACTTGACTTTAAGGATGATGAAGCAAAACATTAAATAATACATTTAATCCTATGCAAAATATTTCTTTCTCAGGCATTTCATCTACTCATTGAATTATGGAATATCGGGGTCCATTTATAAAGTATATTTATTAGTACATAAGACTGGTAGCATTTTTGGGGTATCATTATTATTTTCTGGATTCTGATTGAAATTTTCCAGTGCCACATACAAATGTTATTCCTTCCATTTCTCTAAATGAAATATTTCCACTCTTTGAAATTTTGCCATAACCTCTAAAGGGACAGGGAATGAACAATATTAGTATCATCCAGTATGTATGATTCTTATAATCACAGGATGACTCACCAGCAAGCTTTGTATCCTGTTCAGGTATGTGATTCAGAGTCACAAGTTGTGTATATACATGCATGTCTTTCCAACCTTCCCATGTTACCTCAAAGAGGCTTCAATGGAGTCATTTTTTAATACAGTCACATTAGATAATGTTGAAGAACAGAGTAGTTATGAAGACTACCTTCAAGTATCAGAAAAATGTGGGGCATAAACAATGAATCTTGAAACACTGAAAAAATAAAATAAATTTTTAAAATATAGCTGCTAAGAGAAAAAAATGCATAGAATAAAAAGAATCAGATTGTTACAAATGCCCTCAGTTCTTTCTGATTTGATTATTATATCAGTTGGCTATTGCCGCATGCTAAAATAAAATGGCTTAATATAAACTCTTTATTTTTTTATTATTTTATTTTTTCAGTATTCCAAGATTCATTGCTTATGCCCCACACCCAGTGCTCCATGCAATATGTGTCCTCAATAACCACTACCAGGCTCATCCATCCTTCCACCCCCTCCTCTCAAAGACCCTCAGTTCTGAAATCTTCAGGGCTCCTCGTGAGTTTAAAGTGAGTTGGGAGTTTCTACACTGTGTCTTTTTTTTTTAATATTTTATTTATTTGACAGAGAGAAACACAGCCAGAGAGGGAACACAAGCAGGGGGAGCGAGAGAGGGAGAAGCTGGCCTCCTGCTGAGCAGGGAGCCTGATGTGGGACTCGATCCCGGGTCTCCGGGATCATGACCTGAGCCGAAGGCAGTCGTTCAACCAACTGAGCCACCCAGGAGCCCCATACACTGTGTCTTTTATAAAGTTCATCCATAAGGTGTATGGCTGTAGTGTTCTGTCTTGAACCAATTTATGTCATTTTACTCTTCTTATATATGCAGATTAATATTCTAGTTATGAACAAAATGAGTTTATCAAATGTGAATTGTCTTAACTTAATCCACTATTTTAATATTCACATATGAAATTTTTCTTTTTCACAGTTGGAAGACAGTTCTACCACCCAAATGAGTGTGACTCAGCTAACTGTGCCCCATATCTTACCCTGAGTCAGGCACCAATAGGATTTTTAAATTCCAATTTATTTACTGGAACATTATTACATGCAATAAAATGTACATGTTAAAATGTATAACTTCAGGAATTGAAAGATTCATTGAAATATCAGGAGATGCACTGCATTGTTCCATTTCCAGAGAAATCCAGAAGGTGCACAATAAATTCTAACTGCTTTGTTAGGAAATTGTTAGGGTGTACTCCTTCCAACCTTCATTTTCTTCTGAAGGAAATGAGGAATCATAAACCTAACTTCAAGGGATGCTGTGAAGAGAGATGAAATGTGTGGACATACTTGTTGGGTGCAAATATTTTTCAAGAATAAGAGCTGTGTGTGTGCAAATGTATATATATATACACATATATATGTATATATATATGTATATATATGTATATATGTATATGTATATATATATTCATGTATATTTTTATTTCAAGAAAACAGAATCACATGCATGGGTATCCTTGCACAAGGCTCAGAACCCTCATTATAACTCATTATAGCCTATCAATTGTGTGAGAGAAAGCTTGAGAATAACTTGAAGTGTAAAGAAATGAAAAGAATGAACATTTGTATGCACATGAAATTCTAGGAATGTAGAAATTTAGACCAAAAAAATAGAGTAGAACAGGTGGTCTTAATTTTAACAATGAATCACGTTTCCTATCTTACTGCCCAGAGACCTGAAAGACACAACCACATTGACATTTATGCAAGGAGAAATTCTCTGTACCAGCTAATAGGGCTGAATATCTCCCAACTGACTCTAGATTTTTCTTCTACTTATGGGTAGAAGTAGGGTTTCAACACAAATCCCCTTACTCAAAGAAGCTAAGTGAATTAACTGAGAGGCTTAAATTCAGTTTCTTCAGGACACTGGGGTGGCTCAGTCAATTGATCATCTGCCTTCAGCTTGGGTAATGATGCCAGGGTTCTGGGATTAAACCCACATCAGGCTCCTTGCTCAACAGGGAATATGCTTCTCCCTCTGCCTGCCACTCTCCATGCTTGTACTCTTACCTTCCCCCACCCCTGTTGGCTCTCTCTCTCTCTCTGGCAAATAAATAAATAATCTTTTTTAAAAATTCTATTTCTTCAAAGACAATTTAATTGGAGAAACATCTTTGTCACTTTCTTATTGCTGCTATCAGCAATTACCACACTGAGAGCTTAAAAGAAACAAATTTGTACTGTTCTAGTTCAAAAGTCAAAGCTGAAAATGAGTTTCATTGGGCTAAAGTCAACATGTTTCTATAGACACAAGGAAGTGTGAATTCTGCTGAGTTCCATGATCCAGGGTCACTATTTTTTTAACCACAAAAATGCATGTCCTTCTAATCTCTTCTTGGTACCTGAACAGGATCCTCATTAGAGTCATTTTTTAAAATTAATTAATTAATTAACTTATTTATTTATTTATTTATTTATTTATTTATTTCAGAGAGAGAGCAAGAGCAGGGTGAGGGGAAAAATGAGAGGGGGTGAGACTTTAAGCAAACTCCCCATTGAGCATAGAGCCCATAAAGGACTCAATCCCACCACCCTGAGATCATGACCTGAGCTGAATCCAGAGTTGGACGCTTAGCCAACTGAGCCATCCAGGCAACCCTAGAGTCAAATTTTAAGACTTTTCAAAATAAACTAGAATAACAGAATGATCATGAATGTTGCTGCATAACAAGCCATCCTGAAAGCAAATGACTTGTTATAATGTCTTAATATCAAGTGGAATTTTATGGTGATGAGTTGTTCTAACCACCATTCATTTTGTCAAGAGTCTTGAGTCAGCTGTGTGTCAGCTGGGGGAGCTCTGCTGATCTCTCCAGGGCACCTAATATAATTGGGGCTTAGCTACCTAGTGGTGACTGATTCCGGGGTGGGCTTGGCTTGGACAACTTGGCTCTGCTGTACATGTCCTCATTTCCTCTGGCAGCTCTCCCAGGTTAATTCACGTTTTGGAGACAGAGTTCCAAGACAGACCACCAGAAATGCACCAAGGCTCTAAGGTGTACTGTCACATCTATTATATTCTTCTGGACACAGCAAATAAAAAAATCCTAATCCAGCCCAGATAAAAGGTGAAGGAATAGTCTCCACCACCTGATGGAAGGTACTACACACATTATCATAAGCATGGCTACAGAGAAAGACAGGGATATGGGGTCACCTCTGCAGTCTATCACTGGTGTAAATTTCAATTTGAAATTTTTCATGTCCATATCCCTTCATCAGTGGAATGATATCAGAGGACACAGTGAGATTGAATCATGTGTCTACTGGGCAGTTATGAAAATTCTACTCTACAGGGTCAGACTTTCTTTCAAAGGTAAATATTTCTTCCCACCCCTTGCCTATAGATCACCATTGCTCGTCTAAGAAAAGGTCAAGTGAATAAAAGATTTTTTTCCAGATACCTCAGACAGACCAGGGACATTGTATGTAACTCACTGATTGATGGAGCTAATAACTGTTGTATCACTGATGCTATCTTCATGGCATCCTTATGTGAATACTGTTTTCCTCTTGATTGACCTTCCCATTGACATAAAATATCTATTCATAATGGTTTTCATCTTGGAACAATGCTTTACTTTTTTATGGAGAGGTTTCCACTGGAAAGAGGTTACACTTGAAATGCAAATAGAAGACAGAGACAAGGGAATATTTTTCTTAATTTTTCTAGCTTTACTGAAATGTAATTGTCTTAAGCACAATATTAAAGTGCACACACCACCAGACTCACCCAGCACCCTTCCCTTTCAAAACCTTCAGTTTACTTCTCAGAGCCTGGTACTGGGTACTGAGGGCATGAATTTCATGGAGCACTGGGTGTGGGGCATAAAGAAAGAATCATGGAACACTGAAAAAATAAAATAGAAAAAAGTGCATGTACAAATTCTGTCTTTCCACAATGTCAGCATTATTAAATCATAAAGTAAAATTAAATTACAATTAAAGCAGTTTCAGGATTCTAAACTCAAGGACAACTCACCATATTGTTAAACTTGGCTTCTAGAGAGAAGAACCACAGGGTCCTCTCAATTGATGCAGAAAAAGCATTGGAGAAAATACAGCATCCATTCCTGATTAAAACTCTTCAAAGTATAGGGATAGATGGAACATTCCTCAACCTCATAAAATCTATCTATAAAAAACACACAGTGAATGTCATTCTCAATGGGGAAAAGATGACAGCCTTCCCACTGGTATCAGGAACAAGACAAGGATGCCCATTATCACCACTGTTGTTCAACATAGTACTAGAAGTCCTAGCAACAACAATCAGACAACAAAAAGAAATAAAAGGTATTCAAACTGGCAAAGAAGAAGTCAAACTCTCTCTCTTTGCAGATGACATAATACTTTATATGGAAAACTCAAAAGACTCCAACCCCATACTAGTAGAACTCATACAGCAATTCAGTAATGTGTCAGGATACAAAATCAATGCACAGAAATCAGTTGTGTTCTTATACACTAACAATAAAAATATACAAAGGGAAATTAGAGAATCGATCCCATTTACTATAACACAAAAAGCCTTAAGATAACTTGGAATAAACCTAACCAAAGAGGTAAAGGATTTATACTCAGGGAACTACAGAACACTCATGAAAGAAATTGAAGAAGACACAAAAAGATACAAAAGCATTCCATGCTCATGGATCAGAACATTGTTAAAATGTCTATACTGCCCAGAGCAATCTATACTTTCAATGCCACCCTGATCAATATTCCACCAGCATTTTTCAAAGTGCTTGAACAAACAATCCTAAAATTTATATGGGACCAGAAAAGACCCCAAATCACTAAGGAAATGTTTAAAAGTAAAACAAAGCTGGGGGCATCATGTTACCTGATTTCAAGCTTTATTACAAAGCTGTGATTGCCAAGACAACATGGTACTGGCACAAAATCAGACATATAGACCAACAGAACAGAGTAGAGAGTCCAGGTATGGACCCACAACTCTATGGTCAAGTAATCTTCAACAAAGCAGGAAAAAATATCAAGTAGAAAAAATACAGTCTAGGGGTGCCTGGATGGCTCAGTTGGGCCACTGCCTTCAGCTCAGGTCATGATCCTTGAGTCCCAGGTTCAAGTCCTGAATCAAGCTCCCAGCTTCATGGGGAGTCTATTTCTCCCTATGACCTCCCTTCTCATGCTCTCTCTCACTCACTATCTTTCTCTCTCAAAAAATAAATAAAATATTTTAAAAAATGAAAAGAGACAGTCTCTTCCATGAATGGTACTGGGAGAATTGCACAGCAATGTGTAGAAGAATAAAACTCAACCATTCTCTTATGCTTCACACAAAGATAAACTCAAAATGGATGAAACACCTCAATATGAGACAGGAATCTATCAAAATCGTAGAGGAGTGCATAGGCTGTCACCTCTTTGACATGGACCACAGCAACTTCCCTCAAGACACATTTCCAAAGACAAAGGAAACAAAAGTGAATATGAACTTTTGGGACTTGATCAAAATAAAACTTCTGCGCAGTAAAGAAAACAACAAAAAAAAGAGGCAACCCACAGAATGGGAGAAGATATTTGCAAATAACACTACAGATAAAGGGTTGATATCCAAGATCTATAAAGAACTCCTCAAATTCAACAACCAACATAAAGATCACCACATCAAAAAATGGGCAGGAGACATGAAGAGGCACTTCTCCATGGAAGACATACAAATGGCTAACAGGCACATGAAAAAAATGTCATCATCATTAGCTTTCAGGGAAATTCAAATCAAAACCACACTGAGATGCCACCTTTCACCAGTCAGAATGGGAAAATTAACAGGACAGGAAACAACAAGTGTTGGAGAGGATGTGTAGAAAGGGGAAACCTCTTATACTGTTGGTGAGAATGCAAGTTGGTGCAGCCACTTTGGAAAACAGTGTAGAGATTCCTTAAAAAATTAAAAATAGAGCTACCCTATGACCCTGCAATTGCACTACTGGGCATTTACCCCAAGGACACAGATGTAGTGAAAAGAAGGGCCATATGTACCGCAATGTTCATAGCAGCAGTGACCGTAATCGCCAAACTGTGGAAAGAGACAACGTGCCCTTCAACAGATGAATTCATAAAGAAAATATGGTCCATATATACAATGGAATATTACACATCCATCAGAAATGATGAATACCCAACTTTTGTGATAACATGGACTGGAATGGAGGAGATTATGCTGAGTGAAATAACCCAAGCAGAGATAGTCAAATATATAGTTTCACTTACTTGTGAAGCATATGGAGTGATATGGAGGACAATATGAGAAGGAAAGGAAATGTGAACTGAGGTAAATCGGGGAGGGGGATGAAACATGAGACTTTGGACTCAGCAACAATCTGTGGGTCTTGTAAGGGAGGGGTGGGGAAAGGGGTGAGTCTGGTGGTGGATATTGAGGGCACACATTGCATGGAGCACTGGGTGTAGGGCATAAACAATGAATCTTGGAACACTGAAAATATAAAATAATGTAATAATAAAAATAAAATAAAATAAAATAAAAAAGAAGAAGAAGGAGAAGGAGAAAAAGAACCCACTTCTCTGCCTATTGAAGAGAAGAATAGACCCTGTCTGGAGATAGCAGGCCTGAGTTCTCACCAAAAGACAATGCTTTGAAGATAAAGTGACCTAATCCAAGTGGGTTCTCAGGACATAGAGTTGGAGAAAACTCTAAGTCAAAGATGAGATAAGGTGCTAGAAGATTCACACATCAGGAAGGGGCAAGGTCATGGGAAATGAGTAAAACAAACAAACAAACAAAAACAACTCGGTTCACTTGACACCTAACCTCTTCTTTTGGGAACCAAGACTCATTAGAAAAACATCCTTTCTGCCCAGAGGAATTTTCCACTTGGGAGTCATGTGCTTAGAGGTTGGAATCGCAAGAGTGAAATGGACCTAATGAGCAGTTTCAGGGAGCTATAAATACCTCCTCATCTCTAGTCCATTAGCCTGTGCAATCTTGGACAGAAATGGCGTGCATTTTCTCTGCCTGTTCTGAGTCCTTATTCTGGCTGGGGCCTATTATTTCACTCCTTCCTGTTGTGTTGGCTGAGGACAGAGTTTTAGTCCCTATCATCCACCATCCAGGGAGGAATTCGGACTTCCACAAGTACACCTTCCTGTCAGACACCCCAGCCAGGTGAGCCCAACATCCCAGTGGACCATGGATAACAGGATAAGAGGGAGAATGGAAGCCAAGAAGCCCAGAACATTGACCCACCATCACCTGAGAGGCAATTCAACTTAACCTAGATCAAGTGATCACTGTGTTTATTTGTTTGATTAAATAATGTATTATTAGTACCAATATAAATTTCACAAAGTGAATGCTACTCACACTTTTTAAGGTCTTTCATATTTTTTATTATTAAATTGCTATTATAGCAATGCTAGAAAAAGTATGTTGAGATTGTTACACTCATTGTGTGGTTCTAATCGGCTGTGATTTTGTCCCCTGGGGAATCATTGATCGCTGTCTGGAGCCAGCTTTGCCTGTCACACTGGAGTGGGGTGAGTGGAGGCCAGAGATATCCTAAACACCCAACCATGCACAGGACACCCCCCACCCCAGGGCAGGCTCTGACCAGAATGTCTGTGACACACAGACAGAGAAGCCCGGAGGTAAAGAGTATTAGCATTGGGATCATAGCTGCCTTCAGGTTCTGCCTTCAATCTTTAACAGTTTTCTGCCAGCAAATTCAGAGTAAACCCTTGGCTACCAGTTTAAAAGTTCCAACCACAAACAATGTAACAGCTCTGTAAGATGTTATCCCCTAGGCTGCTGGTGATAGAGTTTCTTCTTGTTGTTTTCTTAAACTAGTCCTCAGATTCAACCCATATTATATATTTGATGACCATTCTAATTGGCCTTTATTATACATGCCCATATATTACTCTCCTCCACCATTTTTTCTTATTTTTTTTGAAGTTTCCAGGATTTTAGATAATTTCCTCAGATCATATCTTCTGAGTTTACTTTTGGAACATACTTTCACCAAAACATTTTTTGTTGTTATTGTTGTTGCTGTTGTTATATTTTATTTTTATTATGTTGTTGTGTTAGTCACCATACAGTACATCATTAGTTTTTGAGGTAGTGTTTCATGATACATTGTTTGCATACAACATCCAGTGCTCCATGCAGCCCATGCTCTCCTTTTTTTAAGATTTGATTTTATTTTTAAGTAATCTCTACACCCAGTGTGGGGCTTAAACCTACAACCCTGAGATCAAGAGTTTCATGCTCCACCAACTATGCCAGCCAGGTACCCCTGTTTAGCCTATTTTAAATTTGGGTGATTCTTTTTTTTGCTTCCTTTGTTTTTTGTATTTTTTAAAATAATTGATTTTACCTTTATTTTTTCAGTTTCCAAGATTCATTATTTATGCACCACACCCAGACCTCCATGCATTATGTGCCCTCCTTAATATCCACCACCAGGCTCATCCATCCTCCACCCTTTCTCTTCCCAAACCCTAAGTTTGTTTCTCAGAGTCCACAGTCTCTCATGCTTTGTCTCCCTCTCTGATTTACCCCAATTCACATGTCCTTTCCTTCTTTTAATGTCCTCCATGCTACTCCTTAGGCTCCACAAGTAAGTGAAACCATATGATAATTGAATTTCTCTGCTTGGCTTATTTCACTCAGCATAATCTCCTCCAGTCCTGTCCATGTTGATATAGAAGTTGAGTATTCTTTTTGGATGACTGAGTAATATTCCATCATGCATAGGGACCACATCTTCTTTGTCCATTCATCTGTTGAATGATATCTTGGCTCTTTCCACAGTTTAGCTATTGTGGACATTGCTGCTATGAATATTAGGGTGCATATTATGGTCTTTCTTTTCACTACATCGCTATCTTTGGGGTAAATACCCAGTAGTGCAATTGCAGGGTCATAGGGTAGCTCTATTTTTAATTTTTTGAGGAATCTCCACTCTACTTTCCAAAGTAGCAGCAGTACTTACATTCCCACCAACAGTGTAAGAGGGTTCCCCTTTTCCACAACTTCTCCAACATTTGTTGTTTCTTGACTTTTCACTTTTTGGCATTCTACCTCACCAAACATTTTAAATATTATTTAAATTTGCCTATCTTCTTGCTTTTGGGTTTCTTGCTTTAAGTGATGCCCCCCCCGTAAGTTTTACATGTAGTTTTCCTGATATTCAACTATACTGTATGGTTACACTTACACTAGGTCCATAAACCCCCCCAATTTGATGAAATGTCTGATGAAGGGGATCAATTTCATATACCTCCAGGTAGATGTCCCTGCATATCAGCTTTTATTTAGTAATTCAACCTTTTCCAACAAAATCAAAATACAACCTTCTCATATGGTAAATATCCTTAGACATGGAGACCTAATCCTTGACTGATTTAACAAATAAAAACTGAGATCTCTACCATGGGCTAGAACATTCTAGGAACATTACATTTTGTATTATTTCATGTCTAGGCCTTGCCCAACTTAATTATTAATTCCTAATTATTGCTATTTGCTACCATCACTAATTATTGTTATTTTATATCTATTTCAGTTCATTTTAATTTTTCATAGAATTTGGCTGACAGCAGTTGTTTTAAAACTATCCATTCTAACATGGTTTTGTGATTCCTTCATTCTTTTCATTATATAACTTTTTATAATCTTACATCTTTTTATATTAAACATATAATCAGATAACTTGGTGAAAAAACAAAAATGAACAAAGAAGGTCACGTCCCTGCTTCTTTGGATGTTTCATTTTAGTGAGGACAGAGTACAATGAAATAAATGTGTGCAATCCTATGGCATCATCATATGAAGCAAGGTATTCAGTATAAAGAGATAGACTGTAATAATGTAGGCAGGATTTACAGAGCATGGTCTGGGGACACCTTTGCATGTGGAATGAAATCCAGAATGAGCACTTGACTGTGCCCATTGGGCTTGTCAAAATGAGCTCAATACCCAAAGCCCAAGAATATCAATGTAAAGATGCCGTGTAAGAGAAGGGAGAAAGGAGCTAATATCATCCTCTATCATACCACATAGAAATGAATCAATCAGATAATAATACAGGAGGAACAGGAAAGATAAGCCTTCTATGCTTGATATAAAAATGCCCACCTCTTCTTGCTTTGTGTATACTTCCTTTTGTCAAGTATTGCTTTATCCATTTGCTCATTTGTCTTGGATATATAATAGAAATATATATTATTATCTACATGTAGTTATATTTTACTGTAATACTGTTATATTTTACTGAATAGTGTAAATATATCACTAAGTGTCCTTTGAATAAGTTTATTCTGTTCTCTTGCTTTGCTATGCATCATGGGATGTAATCAGGGATAGAAAGCTTACAGAACTAAAGGGGGTTTATTCTTCCTCAGAGTTTCTCAGGTACCATCTAAGCTTATTAAATTATTCTACCTCATTCATTGCACCCCCTTGCACCTCACTCTCTGTCTATCTGTTTATTTACAAGATGTTTTTTTCTCTTTTTTTCACTTTAAATTTATTTTATTTTTTCTGTGTTCCAAGATTCATTGTTTATACCCTACAGCCAGTGCTCCATGCAATATGTGCCCTCAGTACCCACCGCCAGGCTCTCCCATCCCCTCACCTTCTCCCCTCTAAGTCCCTCAGATTTTTTAAGTTTGTGTAAATCACAGCAGAAAATGGCCATCCCACTATGGAGACCCCAGTTTGTTTCTCCATGGAAGACTTAAGAATTGGCATTTCTGGATTTTACAGGAGAAAGATTACTGACCTGGACTTCTTGGGTTGGATCCATTCCTAGCATAACCACATGGTGGAGACTGAGAAAGACAGGGGAATAACACAACCCAAGAGGCCATGGTCTCCTGCATGTGCGTGACTATAGAATGTGAGCAGTCCACAGAAGAGGGTACCAGGACTCATAAATCCCAAGGTGACACAACACAGGGCCAGAACTCGATCAAGAGAGAGCACTAAGAAGGGAATATGTTTCAATTCATGGGATGCCTTTGCAACACAATGAATACAGTGTGAGAGACAGTGCAGACAAGTAAGTTTCTGTGCCTTGAGGTTTCAGAGGTAGCAGAGGCCACTTCCCTCCTCAGCATGTCTGACAGCATCTCTCCACAATCTCCTTTCTGCTCATTCCTTGAAGCACTGCCTTTGCTTCTTTGACTTGAACATTGGAAACAAGTACCTTCTTCAGGGCCTTTGCATTGGTCATTCCCTCTGCTGCACACACACTTCCACACATAATCCTGCTTCAAGCTCTCTGTCTTAATTAAGTTCTGTGTTCCAGTGTCACCTTGTTTGCAGAATTAACCTAAATCCCCACAAAAAATACAATGTCCAATTGGCTGTCTGCTTTATCTCTGTTTTCCTTTTCTTCCAAGCACCTCTCATCATCTGGAAAGTTATTTAACTTTCTTATTTGGTTACACATTCTTTCTCCACCACTGTAGGGACTTTGTTCTTTAGCACACTATGCTCATTGCTTAGGTAGTGCCTGAAACACAGTGAGTAGTCAATTTTTTTAATTAATTAAATTATTTTTATTGTTACTTAAATTTTTTTCCAGTGTTCCAAGATTCACTTGAAGAAAATCCCAGTAACCCTATAAAATATATGAATTTGTAGGGAAGAAGCTGATTGAAAAACAGCTTTATCAGACATGACACAGAGGATACCTTAAAGGGGAGCCATATATATACAGAACATATTAAAATGAATTCCTGAAGTGCAAAATATAAAAAGTAACATTCAAATCTGTGAGTATTACAAGTTTGTGTGAAAATCAGTCATGGTATTTCCCTCTTTCCCAGAAGTCACCTTCACCACATGGATCCAGGAAATGACACACAAATTCCAGAGTTTCTTCTTCTGGGATTATCAGAGGACTTAGGACTGCAGGCCCTCATATTTGGGATTTTCCTCTCCATGTACCTGATCACTGTGTTTGGAAACCTGATTATCATCCTAGCCATCAGCACAGACCCCAACCTCCATACGCCCATGTACTTCTTCCTCACCAACCTTTCCTTTGTAGACATCTGTTTCACCTCCACCACTGTCCCCAAGATGCTATGGAATATCCAGACTCAGAGCAAAGTCATCACCTATGCAGGCTGCATTACTCAGATGTACTTTTTAATAATATTTTCAGTGTTGGATATCTATCTCCTTGCTGTGATGGCCTATGATCGCTTTGTGGCCATCTGTTACCCCCTGCATTACACAGTCCTCATGAACTCCCGGCTCTGTAGACTGCTGGTGCTGGTGTCCTGGATCATAAGTGTCTTGAATTCCTTCTTACAAACATCAATGGTGTTGCAGCTGTCCTTCTATACAGAGGTGGAAATCCCCCACTTTTTCTGTGAACTCAATCAGATGACCCAACTTGCCTGTTCTGACATCTTTTTGAATAACATGGTGATGTATTTTGCAGCTGTGCTGCTGGTTGGTGGTCCCCTTGCTGGCATCCTTTACTCTTACTCTAAGATTGTTTCCTCCATACTTGGGATATCATCAGTTCATGGCAAATATAAAGCATTTTCCACCTGTGCATCTCACCTCTCAGTTGTCTCCTTATTTTTTTGTACAAGCCTGGGTGTGTACCTTAGCTCTGCTGCTACCCAGAGCTCCCAGGCAAGTGCAATAGCCTCAGTGATGTACACAGTGGTCACACCCATGTTGAACCCCTTTATCTACAGCCTGAGGAACAAAGACATAACAAGGGCTCTGAAAAGAATGGGCATTAAGGAGGACACTTGATGTAATGAGCCCTAGGTGTTATATGCAACTAATAAACCACAAATTCTTACCCTGAAACTCATAATACACTGTATGTTAAAAACTTGAAATTAGGGGCGCCTGGGTGGCTCAGTTGGTTAAGTGACTGCCTTCAGCTCAGGTCATGATCCCAGATACCTGAGATCAAGTCCCAGATCGGGCTCTCTGCTCAGCAGGAAGCCTGCTTCTCCCTCTCTCACTCCCCCTGCTTGTGTTCCCTATCTGGATATGTTTCTCTCTGTCAAATAAATAAAATCTTAAAAAAAAAAACTTGAAATTAAACTTTTAAAAAACTCATCATTGGGGTTCCAGCAATGTGAGAGCCAATCATTCTGGGGATTAGGAAGCACCCATGATTGCAGAGCTTATGGTCACAGAGCCAGGAACTATTCTTTGAACAGGCACTGGGAGTAGAAAATGTTCCTTCTACATACATTTAAAAAAATCACTTTGTCTGTATTCCTTTGTCTGTATGTTTACAGCACAAGTTCTATTCTTAAAACTAATGCCTGGTGGTGGGTATTAAGGAGGGCACATATTGCATGGAGCACTGGGTGTTGTACATGAATTGTATTCTTCATATGGAATATGAAGTTCAAACCAGGAAAGCCCAGGCACGCCCCTACACTCATGTGCTTATGGACATTCCTGCAGGTGCTTCCCTAACCAGGGCTTCTGCTGTGGCTGCACCTGCCCTTGGCTTAATGTGAGTGCATGGCATGCCTCAGCAACACCCATCAGAGAACTCTAACGAAACCAGGCTAATTCCTCACAGGTCCTGAAGGACACATGGGATCCCAAAGGCCATTCCAGAGGTGAAGAGAAGCATTGAGAGGGAGAGAACATGCAGCCTTTGAGGAATCTGCCTTGATTGGGGCCATTATGAGAATGGTTAGAGGTTTGTGGGTTCACACATTATTGGAGAACTTTATATGATTAGAATTCAGCTGCTCAAGGGGAAAAGCAGGATCACTCACATGTCAGTACAGAGGTCACCCAGGGCTTTCTGAAGAGGTACTTCATGACTGGAGCAGGCTGAGTGCTTCTCTGGTAATAGTGTCCCACACTTGGCAATATTTTTAGTCACTAATGTTGTCTTTCAAATGGATGCCTCAAAAATCCTAATCACTGTCCTGCTTTTATACTGTGATTCAGCTCATGTCCAGGGAACCTACCATAGTCCCTGGCAAACACTGATTAGCAAACATATCTAATCTGTCCAGGGCAGTCAGCATTAAAAGACAAATTTGACTGGAAAAAAATTTAAGTAACAATAAAAATAAAAAGACAAATTTGATTTAAACAAAAGATATCATTTTCAATGCGGAAAAACTTACAGCCTTCTGACTGAGATCAGGAACAAGACAAGGATGCCCACTCTCACAACTACTGTTCAACATAGTGTTATAAGTCCTAGAAACAGCAATCAGACAACAGAGAGAAATAAAAGGTATCCAGCTTGGCAAAGAGGAAGTCAAACTCTCTCTCTTTGCAGATGACATGATACTCTATGTGGAAAACCCAAAAGACTCCACCCCCAAACTACTAGAACTCATACAACAATTCAGTAATGTGACAGGATACAAAATCAATGCACAGAAATCAGTAGCATTCTTATACACTAACAATGAAACAATGAAAATATAGAAAGGGAAATCAGAGAATCGATTCCATTTAATACAGCACCAAAAACCATAAGATGCTTAGAAATAAACCTAACCAAAGAAGTGAAGGATCTGTACTCAAGGAACTACAGAACACTCATGAAAGAAATTGAAGAAGACACAAAAAGATGGAAGAGCATTCCATGCTCATGGATCGGAAGAATAAACATTGTCAAAATTTCTATACTGCTCAGAGCAATCTATAATTTCAATGCCATTCCGATCAAAATACCACCAACATTCTTCAAAGTGTTGAAACAAACAATCCTAAAATTTATATGGAACCAAAAAAGACCCTGAATCGCTAAGGAATTGCTGAAAAGGTAAAACAAAGCTGGGGGCATCTCATTACCTGACTTCAGGCTCAATTACAAAGCTGTGATTAGCAAGACAGCATGGTACTGGCACAAAAACAGAGAAATAGACCAATGGAACAGAGTAGAGAGTCCAGATATGGACCCACAAATCTACGGGCAAATCATCTTTGAGAAAGCAGGAAAAAATATCCAGTGGAAAAAAGGACAGTCTCTTCAATAAATGGTGCTGGGAAAATTGGAGAGTGATGTATAGAAGAATGAAACTGGACCATTTTCTTACAACACACACAAAGACAAACTCAAAATGGATGAAAGACCTCAACGTGAGGCAGAAATCTATTAAAATCCTGGAAAAGAGCATAGACAGCAACCTCTTTGACATCGGCCACAGCAACTTCTTTCAAGACACGTCAACAAAGGCAAAGGGGACAAAAGCGAAAATGAACTTCTGTGACTTCATCAAAATAAAAAGATTCTGTACAGCAAAGGAAACAGTCAACAAAACAAAGAGGTAACCCACAGAATGGGAGATGATATTTGCAAATGACACTACATACAAAGGGCTGGTAGCCAAGATCTATTTAGAACTACTCAAACTCAATATCCAAAAAAAAAGTTGAATACATCAAAAAAGGAGCAAGAGAAATGAAGATATCTCCATAGAAGACATACAAATGGCTAACAGACACGTGAAAAAATTTTCAGTGTCACTAGCTATCAGGGAAATTCAAATCAAAACCACACTGAGATACCACCTTACACCAGTCAGAATGGCCAAAATTAACAAGTCAGGAAACAACAAGTGTTGGAGAGGCTGCAGAGAAGGGGAAATCTCTTACACTGTTGTTGGGAATGCATGCTGGTGCAGCCGCTTTAGAAAAAAGTGTGGAGATTCCTTAAAACATTAAAAATAGAGCTACCCTATGACCCTGCAATTGCACTTCTGGGCATTTACCCCAAAGATTCAGATGTAGTGAAAAGAAGGGCCATATGTACCGCAATGTTCATCACAGCAATGGCCACAATCGCCAAACTGTGGAAAGAGCCAAGGTGCCCATCAACAGATGAACGGATAAAGAAGATGTGGTACATATATACAATGGAATACTATGCCTCCATTAGAAAGGATGAATATTCAACTTTTGTAGCAACATGGACTGGACTGGAAGAGATTATGCTGAGTGAAATAAGCCAAGTAGAGAAAGTCAAGTACCACATGGTTTCACTTACTTGCGATGCATAAAGGGTAATATAAAGGACAGTAGGAGAAAGAAAGTAAATGGGAAGTAGGGTAATTTGGAAAGAGAAATGAAACAAGAGAGACTTTGGACACAGAAACAAACTGAGGGACTTGGAGAGAGGGGATGAGGAATGGGAGAGCCTGGTGGTGGGTACTGTGGGCACCTATTGGATGGAGCACTGGGTGTGGGGAATGGGCAATGAATCTTGGAACACTTAAAAAATATAAAATTTTAAAATTTTTAAAAATAATAAATTAATTAATTAATTGATTAATAATTAATTAATTTTAAAAAGATGGACCTGGTATGTTCTTAGTGTCAGGATGACCATAAATATGAGGAAGCAAAATTTCAAAACACTCATTTTGTTACTATGCAAAATATTTCTTTTTTCTTTCTTTCTTATTTATTTTACATCAGAGTTCATGTTGTGTGTCTACTTATTAGAGTGAGGAAAATCAGTGTCCACAATCGTTTATTCACTGAGACAAAGTTTTGGTTAGTTCATTACATGTTTTGTCACTGAATTATCTTCCTGCTTCTACTGAAACTTTACAAAGCTACGTGATAATATGGCTCTTTCTATCATTCATGAAATAATTACTTTCCTAGTATTTGTCACAAAGTCTAAGATATGGGGAAGAAACAATATCAGCATCATTTATTTGTGCCTCCTTTCTGCTCACAAATGTCTTCCACCTGTGAAGACACTTCAGGAGAACTGGATGTCCTGCCAGTTATGTAGTTCAGAATAAGCAGTTCTGCACCAATACATATGTCCTTCACACTGTTACGTGACCCAGAAAGGATTCCAAATGTAGTCACTTGTTCATAAAATCATTAGGGATATATTTGAATAGCAATGATCATGACTGCTTTCCTTAATGTCGGATCATAAGCCACAAATAAAATGCAGCACATGTTCTAACTGCCTCAGTCTGTTCGCTTGGATTATTGTGTCAGTTAGCTCTTGCTGTATAACAGGCTGTCCATGTCAAATGGGATATCATACTGAGGTGGGGTGGCTTGACACAACAGTCAAGAAAGAATTCTTAAGACAATTTATGGTGCAAAAGTTGGTTTTATTATAACACGGGGACAAGATAAGTGGTCAGAAAGAGGTGTGTCAGGATGGTGAAAAGTGATTCCATATTTTGGAGTTTGCAGGAGTAGGGGATAGAGATAATGTAAGTTTCTAAGGAATTTCTGTATCCTAAAGATGAGGTTTACAAGACCCTGCAGCTTAGATTATTGTCAAGATATGACTGCTTTCAGTCTCTAATAAAACATCAATATGAAGGCAGCCATGATTCCTGGAGAAGTATCATGCTCTGCATGTCTTGGGGATACATCAGGGGCTGCAAGATTTATGGAGATTGAATTTTACTTACATTTCTCTTGCCTTTGTTCTCCTCATGACTAATACCTTTATGATCAAATGGCATTATATTCTGGATCTCTGCTGAGTTCCTTGTGGGTCTGGAGTCAGGTGTGAATCTCTATGTTGTGTTTCTAAGCTTCATCAATGGTGTTGTACGTGGCTATGGTGCTCTTCTCTCTCAGTCAATTTATGTCTTATTGCCACATTTCTGTATTTAATGTATTCTTCTGTTACAAATTAAATGAACTTATGTGGATGGCTTTAATTTCTTCCAAATGTTTCTACATCCATATAACTCTTGCTTTCCTTCCCTGTTAGAAGAGCTCTCTCCCAAACCTTTGGTGGAGAGTCAGATGCCTGTGCTCTAGATCCTACCCTATCTATGCACCATCTATTCCCAATGTATTAAATCACTGGGATATACTTACACATAATGAACGGCATATTTGGAGTGTACACTTTGATGAATTAAAGAAGCTACACGAAAATGAAAAACACACAGAACAAATTTCCATTTGCATATAATTTAAGACTGTTACATAAACCTTACCTGCATTGTTAGATAATTGTTAAAAATTTCAGTTCTCTGAGTCTCCTTCCTTATTTCTGAAAACAGTGTAGAATACTACATTGAAGGAGGAGGGCCCCCTGATTTCCTCCCTGGGTGGCCAAGGGGCAGAGTCAAATGGATTAGGGGGACCAGTCTCGGGCTCCTGAGAGGGCTTCCTTGGCTCATCGAGTGGGGGGGCTTTTGGGCAGTCCCTCTGAGAGTGGGTAGCCTTGGGGGCCCCCTGATCTCTCTCTACAGGGCGAACAGGACGGGGTGGAAAGCAGCTGTTAAGAGCGGCGACGGTAGGGAAAGCCCTGAGGGGAGGGATTTCTCCTCTATTAACTTGGGCCTTACGAAGGAGTTGTTCAATTTTGTCCCAGGTATCCCAATCGAACAAATTTGCCTCTGGGAGCCAAGGGGCAACCTTGATGAGGGCTCTCCATGTTTGGATTGCTTGGTTGTCTGACAGTTCCAACCCTCTGCTTCTGAGGAGAACCCTAACGAAGTCAAGGGAGGGGTCATTCTTAGAGCTAGACTGCCCCATATTTGATGGGGGTACAATCACCCATGGTCCGATTAGCCTGTCGACGATTCATGCCCCACGTTGGGTGCCAGTTGTAGCTCCTTCCTGGACTACGAGGTTTGGGGTTGCTCCCCTGGCTGGACCAGGGGAAAAAGGTGGGGTCGAGCAGGATGAGGAGTGTCAGCGGCCAAAAACACATCCGAGCCAGGAGGTCTGTCGAAGCAGGATCTCGTTTATTAAGATGGTGCCACAGAATATATTGGGCAAGCGGGGAGGCGGGAAAAGGGAGGGGGAGAGGATAAGGCCCAATCACTGTAAAGGTTCATGCAGTGCACATGAGGACGGAAGTCTCATAGAAATATGCAGCGGCCACAAGTGGATCACATCTGCAGAAGTCAGATAGACCAATCCCGGGTTGCCACTTCGGTGGTAACACGGATAGGGAAGTGATTGCCATGAGGAAGGTTTTGTCACTATAGGGTGTGTCCCCTATAGTCCCCAGTACCCACCACCAGGCTCTCCCATCCCTCCACCCCCCCTCCCTCCGAGTCCCTCAGTTTGTTTCTGTGTCCAAAGTCTCTGTTGTTTCGTTACCCTGCCTAGATTACCCTAGTTCCCATTTACTTTCCTTCTCCCACTGTCCTCCAGGTTACCCCTCATGCACGGCAAGTAAGTGAAACCATGTGATACTTGACTTTCTTTTCTTGGCTTATTTCACTCAGCATAATCTCTTCCAGTCCAGTCCATGTTGCTACAAAAGTTGGATATTCATCCTTTCTGATGGAGGCATAGGATTCCATTGTATATATGTACCACATCTTCTTTATCCATTCATCTGTTGATGGGCACCTTGGCTCTTTGCACAGTTTGGCGGTTGTGGCCATTGCTGCGATGAACATTGGGGTACATATGGCCCTTCTTTTCACTACATCTGTATCTTTGGGGTAAATGCCCAGTAGTGCAATTGCAGGGTCATAGGGTAGCTCTATCTTTAATTTTTTAAGGAATCTCCACACTGTTTTCCAAAGCGGCTGCACCAGTTTACATTCCCACCAACAGTGTAAGAG
>PITA01022562.1:0-30091 GCA_004023965.1 Spilogale gracilis | reverse complement strand
GGGAACTAGGGTAATCTAGGGAGGAAAATGAAACAACAGAGACTTTGGACACAGAAACAAACTGAGGGACTTGGAGGGAGGGGGGTGGAGGGATGGGAGAGCCTGGTGGTGGGTACTGGGGACACCTAAAGCGTGGAGCACTGGGTGTGGGGAATGGGGAATGAATCTTGGAACACTGGCAAAAAAAATTTAGTAACAATTAAAAAATAAATAAATAAATAAGGAAACCTGTCTAGTAGAAAACATATTTATAAATTATATCTTAGAAGGGGTTAATATACAAAAAATTAAGAATATTCATACAAATCAATAGCAAAAAAACCAAAAACAATCCCCCAAGAAAAAACCTAACAATCTAAATTTATAAATGGGCAGAGGATCTGAACAGACATTTTTCAAAAGATCCTTAATATCATTAATCATCAGGAAAATATAAGTCAAAACCACAGTGAGATATCACTTATACCTGTTAGGATGACTATTATTAAAAAAACAAAAAGTAACAAATGTTGGCTAAGATGTAGGTAAAAGGGATCCTTGAGCTCTGTTGTTGATTGATGCAGTTTCTGTGGAAAATAGTATGGGGGTTCCCCAAAATATAAAAATGGAACTTCTGTATGATTCAGTAATTCTGCTTCTATGTATTTATCCCCACGACATGAATTTGAAAAGATAGATGCACCCTCATGTTCATTTCTGCTTTATTTACAATAGCTAGTATATGGAAAAAACCTAAGTGTCTATCAGGGATGAGTGGACAAAGATGTTATGTACACAATGGAATAATATTTAACCATCAAAAAAAATTATCCCATTTGCAACAATATGGATGGACCTTGAGAACATTATGGTAAGTGAAATAAATCAGGCAGAGAAAGAACAGATATCATATGATCTCATTTACATGTAAAATCTAATTAAAAATACAAGCTCATTCTAAACACAGACTGATATATAAGAGATGTTAAAAATAAATATAATGGTAACCACAAATCAAAAACTAGCAATAAAGTATAAAAAAAATAATAAAGAGAAAGGAATCCAAGAAAAAAAATACAAGCTCATTGATACAGAAAACTGTTGGTTGTCAGAGATGGAGAGACAAGGATGGTTAAACTTGGTCAAAAGGTACAAACTTTCAGTTATAAAATAAGTCATGGGGATGTAATGTACAGCACAGTGACTGTAGTTAACACTTATTACATATTTGAAACTTCCTCTTTAAAAAAAGAATTAAATCTCACCCTTATGCCCAAAGAGCTTTGAGTGGTAGACATTTACACAAATAATTATGACACAGAATAGAATGGTACACAGGAAGAGTAGTGTGACTATCATATCCTAGGTGTAACCAACCTTATTAACACACATCTGGATATTCCTCGGCCTCGTGTGTTTAGTGGGAGATATAGTCTGCTCCTCCAAATTGTTATTCTCCAAATATTACTCTAGAGCCCTAGTGTTATTTATATGTATAACCCCAATTCCCTTTCAGATCTCCTTCTGATTGATTTTAGGTAATGCTGTTTTTAGTTTTCTGTTCTCTCGAGAGGTAAGAGAGTTATTATACATATGCTAAGAGCTGCTGCCCATTGCCTGCCAGCCTTTGGGCTCCAGGGCTTATCTTTCTGTTGAGCTGTTAGTTACCATTTCTCTGACACTCATGGAATGAAACATTTACTCTTGTTCATTGACTTGGTGCAGTTAATCTCAGTGCCCTCTACATACTTGTGATTTTGTCTGGATTTACAACCACCACACATCCCTGGATCCACTTCCTGGACACTAAAAAAAATTTAAACTTACCTCGTGTTGTTATTCCTTTTGACACAAGGAAAGGAAATTTGCTTTTTCATGAGCATCTATATCAGAGGGAGTTCCCACAGTAGATATGTTGAGCCCCTAGTGACATCATTGTCTTTGAATATCTTTAGAACATATCTACACTTTCTTTCATAAATTTAGGTGGTTGCAAACAATACAGTTAGTGATACATGGCAAATATTGACATTTTATATTAACAACTATGTGCAATTATGAGAGATAAAATTCAAGTATAACACATAGTTTGAAAGTACAGTGAAAAAATATATCTTGTGAGTACTAACCAAAAGGTAGATGGAATGGCTGTATGATTAGACAAACATCTTTTGACACAAAAATATTACTAGAGCTAAAGAGGTACATTTCATAACTATAATAAGGTAGATTCAATAGAAACATCCCTGTATGCATATACCCTAGTAGTTTCAAAATACATATAACAATCATTGACAGAACCAAAAGGATAAATGTAGATTTCTACAATCATATGGGAGATTTTAATACACTCTTTTCTGTAACTAATAAAAAAGGCATGCAAAAAATCAGAAAAATATGGAATATATGAATACAAAATAGAAGAACAGAATATTCAAGAATTGTGGGACAATTATAAAAGATCTAAAGTAGGCAAAATGGTAGTACTGGAAATAGAGGAAAGAGAGAAGGGAGAAGAGTTCTTTAAATTAGAAATGGGAAATTTTCTAAATTCTTCAATGACAGACAAACTGCAAATTCAGAAAGCTTAGAGAGCACTAAGCAGGATAAACAATAAGTAAACAAAACAAAGAAAAAGAAAAAAAACCTACATTTAGGTTAACTGTATTTAAGCTGGAACAAACCAAAGACCAAAAGAAAACCTTAAAAAAAAAAAAAAAAAAAGCAGAGGGACAGGATATCCCTCACCTATAGAAGAACAAGGATGGATTGTGTTGGACTTCTAGGCAGAAACCATGCACATGGACTCCAGGGTGGCTCAGTGGGTCAAGTGTCTGCCTCGATTTAGGTCATGGGTCAGGATCCTGGGATTTGAGCCCCACGTCAGGTTCCCTGGTTGGAGTGTATCTCCCTCTACTCTCCCCATTGTGCTCTCTCTCTCTCAAATAAATAAATAAAATCTTAAAAAAAAAAACCCATGCACAGAAGAGAGTGAAATATTTAAAGAGTTGAAAGAAAAAAAACACTAATCTAGAATTCTCTGCCTAGCAATATTATAATTCAAAATTGAAGAGAAAGTATTTCTTATCAAACAAATATTGAGGGCATTTTTTGCAGGTAGAACTTCACAAGAAATGTTAAAAAGTTCTCCAGAGAGAAGGAAAAATGATATGTCAGAAACTTGGGTCTATATAAATAAAGGAAAAGTATTAGAGAAGGAATAAATGATAGTAAATATAATATTTTATTTTATTTTATTTCAGTTTATTTTATTTTATTTCATTTTATTTCATTTCATTTCATTTCATTTATTTTATTTTATTTCATTTATTTATTTTATTTCATTCTCTTTTATTTCATTTCTTTTCTTTTCTTTTCTTTATTTTTTTTTAAAGATTTTATTTATTTGACAGAGAGAAACACAGCCAGAGAGGGAACACAGCAGGGGGAGTGAGAGAGGGAGAAGCAGGCTGTCTGCTGAGCAGGCAGCCCGATGTGGGACTCGATCCCTGGTTTCCGGGATCATAACCTGAATCGAAGGCAGTCGCTTAACCAACTGAGCCATCCAGGCGCCCCTATAATATTTTATTTTTATTCTTAAACTGAGAGATAACTGGTTATAGTAAAAGCAGAAATAATAGATTAGGTGATTCCAATATATGAATAAATGACAGGAACGACAATCCTGTAAGAGATGGGAGATAAGAATCTGGAATACTCTGTTGTAAGGTCCCTGTACTACCCATTAGCAGTATAGTGTTACATGAAAGTTAACATAGATTAGTTGTAAATATATATTGCAAACTCTAAGGCACCCCCTTAAAAACTTAAAAATGAACTATAATTGATATGATGAAATACAGAAAATAGAATCATGCAAAGTCTACTAGAAATCAGAGAAGTTAGGGGCACCTGACTGGCTCAGTCAGTCAAACATGGACTGTTGGTTTCAGCTCAGGTCATGATCTAATGGATTGTGGAATCAAGCTTTCCTTGGGTTTCTTGCTCAGCAGGGAGTCTGCTTAAAAGATTCCCTCCCTCTGCCCTTCCTTCCACTTGTGCATGCCCTCCCTCTCTCTCACTCTAAAAGTAAATCTTTAAAAAACACAGACAAGTTAGAGTAGATTTTAAAAAGAGAAAGAAATGGCAAGTGCAATGAATAGAACACAGCTAAAACATGGTAGATATTAATCCAGCTACATCAGTAATCACTTTACATGTAAATGGTCTTAATTATACCAGTTTAAAGACAGAGATTGCCAGAGTGGGTCAAAAAATAAGACCCAACTATAGGTTGTCTGCAAGAAACTCACTTTAAAGATAGAGTTTAAGAATAAAGGGATGGAGAAAAATACCACAGTAATACTAATCAAAAGAAAGCTGGAGTGGATTTACTGATCTAGAACAATGCAGAATTCACAATGAGGAAGATTATCAGGAATAATTGGGGGAATTGCATAATTGGTAACGGGGTCAGTTTTCCAAGAAGGCATCATGATTTTTAATGTGTATATGTGCCTAACTTTAGAACATCAAAATAAGTGTGGCAAAAACTAACAACTGCAAAGAAAAGACAAATCCACTCAGAGTTGGAGACCTGGACACCCACTTACTAGCAATTGACTGATTCATGAGGCAGAAAAATCAGTAATAATAATGTTGAACTGAGCAGCATCATTAATCAACTGCATATCATTGTCATTTATAGAATATTGCATTTAACCTCAGCAAAGTGTATGTTCATCTCAAGATCACAGGGAGTATTTACCAAGATAGGCCACACACTGGGCCCTAAAACACACCTTAATAAATTTATAAGAACAGAAGTCATACAAAATATGTTCCTAGATAACAATAGAATTAAAGTAGAAATCAATAATGGAAAAATAGCTGGGTAAAGTACCAAAATAAAAAATAAAGTAGAAACCAATGAAATTTGAAAAAGAAATAGGGAAAATCAGTGAAGTCAAAAGTTGATTCTCTGAAAAGACTTTTTAAAAATTGATAAATGTCTAACCTAGCTAATCAAGGAAATAAGAAAGACATAAGTTAATAATATCAGAAATGAAAAAGCATCACGACTTATTCCCTGGACATTAAAATGATAAAAGAATTTTATGAACAACTCTGTACTTGCATATTTGATAATATAGGTGAAGTGGACCAATTCCTTAGAAGACACACACAATCAAAACGTAGATAAGAAAACATAGACAATCTGAAGAGGCATATATGTACTAGTGAAATTGAATTAACAATAAATTTGGAAAAAGAATGCCCAAGGCTAAGATGATATTATGGATGAATTCTACCAGGCATTTAAGGAAGAGTTTATACCAGTTCTCTACAATCTCTTCCAGAATATAGAAGCAAGGGAAACATTTCTTAACATTCTATGAAGCCAGCATTCCACAAGGCCAATACCAGATAAAGATTTACAAGAAAGGAAAGCTACAGAACAATATCTCTCATGGACATCGATGAAATACTCTTTGCAACAAAACATTATCAATCAAATCCAGTAATATAAAAAAATTATGTACTTTTGCCAAGTAAGATTTATTCCAGGTATGCAAGGTTGGTTAGTTCAACATTCAAAAATAAATGTATTGCATCTCTTTGGCAGGTTTATTTAAAAAAATTAAAAATAAAAAATAAAATAAAAATCATATCATCCAATGAAGAAAAGTATAAATAAATAAATAATAAGTGCCAATAGATTTAGAAAAAGCCTTTGACAAAATCCAACATCTGTTCAGGATAAAGACTCAGCAAATCAGGAATAGAGAACTCCTCAACTTGATAAAGAGCATCTTTAAAAAGCCTACGACTGCATCATATTAGTAATGAGAAAACAAATAATTTCCCTCTATGATTGGAGACAGGGAAAGAATATCCCTTCTCATTGCTTTCATTTAATATTGAACTAGGAGTCTAGTAAAGTCAATAAGACAAGGAAAGAAAATAAAAATATACAGAATAGGAAAGAAGAAATGGAAATGAAACTGTATCTGTCTTTGTTTGCAGATGACATGATTGTAGAAAATAGCAATCAGCGACAACAACAAAAATCCTGCCACCTAATAAGTGATTATAGCAAGGCTGTAGGATAGAAGATCAAAATACCAAAGAATCAGTTACTTTCCTATATACCAG
This sequence comes from Spilogale gracilis, assembly GCA_004023965.1. Taxonomy (NCBI): domain Eukaryota; kingdom Metazoa; phylum Chordata; class Mammalia; order Carnivora; family Mephitidae; genus Spilogale; species Spilogale gracilis. The sequence goes on along the minus strand of PITA01022562.1, from coordinate 23,956 downwards.
CAATGAATAATTGGGAAGTTAAAAACAATATCATTTAACTTAGCACCAAAGAAGGAAAAGGAGAAAGAAAAGAAATACCTAGGTATGAATCTAACAAAATACATACAGAATTTGAATGAAGAAATTGTAAAACTCTATATATAAACCCTAATGAGTCAAAGATCTAAATAGGGATATATTCTATGCTTATGGATTAAATATGGATTTACCAATGTGTTCATATTATACATGGCGTTAAGATGTTAATTCATCTTGGGGCACCTGGGTAGCTCAGTCGTTAAGTGTCTGCCTTTGGCTCAGGTCATGATCTCGGAGTCCCAGGATCAAGCCCCACATCAGGCTCCCTGCTCCACTGGAAACTTGCTTTTCCTTCTCCCACTCCCCCTGCTTGTGTTTCCTCTCTAGCTGTGCTTCTCTCTGTCAAATAAATAAAATAAAATAAAAAAAGATGTTAATTCATTTCAACTTTATAGATTCAATACAAACTCAACCAAAATCCCAGAAAGTTATTTTATAGATGTGGAAAAAATGATTCTGAAATTTATGTGGAAAGGTCAGAGACCCAGAATATGCAGAGTAATACTGATGAATAACAGAATAGGAAGACTGATAACTATCTGAATTTTATACTTTCTGCCAGGTACAATAATCAAGATAGCATGTTTTGGGCCAAAAAAACCACCACCACCAACAACAACAACAATGGAACAGAACCCACACAGATATAATCAAGTGATCTTTGACAAAGGAGTTAAGGCAATTTGATGGGAAAGGATGATCTTTTGAAAAAATAGTGCTGGAACAATTGGAGATTCATATGCCAACAATAACAACAATATCTGAACGAAGAACTACACTTCTCATAAAAATTAACTCAAAATGGATCGTAGACCTAAATGTAAATTGAAAAACTATAAAATGCCTAGAAGTAACACAAGACAAATGAAGGGACAGTAGATTTAGTGATAAATTTTTAGATAGAACATCAAAAGTATGATCCATGCAAGAAAATTATGATAATCTGTAAAGTTAAAAACTGGTTGGTAAGGGACATTGTTATGAGAATAAAAAAACAAAACACAGACTGGGAGAAAATATTTGCAGAACACATATCTGATATAGGGCTGTAAGACAGAATATTCAAAGAACTCTTGAAACTCAACAATAAGACAAGGAACAATCCAATTTAAAAAAATGGGCAAAGGACCTACACAGACATCTCACTAAAGAAGATAAACAGATGGCAAAGAAACATATAAAACGATCTGTACATTGTACATCATTAAAGAATTGCAATTTAAAACAACAAAGAGATACCATTACAATTATCAGTACAACCAAAATCTAGAACCCTGATAGTACCAAATACTGGTGAAGATGTGAAGTTACAGGATCTCTCATTTATGCCTGGTGGGAGTGTAAAATGGTATAGCCACTTTCAAAGATAGTTTGGCAGTTTCTCACAAAGCTAAACGTAGGCTTAATCATATGACCAGCAATCATGCTCCCTGGCATTTACCCAAATGAGTTGAATACTATGTACACACAAAAACCTATACCTGAATGTTTACAGCAGCTTTATTCAGTTATCAAGACTTGGAAGCAACCAAGATGCCTTTCAGTAGGCGAATAGATAAACGAACTATGGTACATCATACAGTAGAATATTGTTCAGAGATAAAAAGGTATGAGCTATGAAGCAACAAAAAGATTCAGAGAAAGCTTAAATACTTTTTGCTAAGTAAAGGCAATGTGAAAAGGATAGGTACTGTATGCTGTCAACTACATAACATTCTGGAAAAGGCAAAAATAAGAAATAATAAACACATCAGGTAGGAGTGCAGGGAGGAGGCAAAAAGGAAAAGAAAAAATAGGCGAAGTATAGGGTTTTTTTAGTGTGGTAAAACTATTAGGTAAATTGTTATGGTGGGTAAGTTACATTATGCACTAGTCAAAATCCATAGAACTGTATAACAGAGTGAAATTAATGTAAAATATGACCTTTAATTCATAGTAATATATCTGTATTGGTTCATTAATTGTAATAAGTGTTACTGTACCAATCCAAGATGTTAATAGTAGGGGATACTGTATGTTGGGGGGCAGTTTTGGGGATTGTACTATATGCCTAATTTTTCTGTAAATCTCTTACTCTTCAATAAAGTGACAAAAAATTAGGGAAATGCCATTTTGTAAATGGAAAGAATTATACCAGAAGCAACATAAACATTAAAATTTTGATTTAACAGATAATATGAAAAGGGAAATTTATCCCTAAAAATGCTATATTTTTTTCAATGTGGAAAGAATAACATAATAATCACTCTAAACATTTATCCAAATAGAATTTAAATTAAACATGGTAATATTTACTTTACAGAATAGTTTGTTTTCAGATCTCATTTAACACAGAAATAATAATGTTACCATTGTTCATTTCCACTACTGAGCTGAAATATAAATGCAGTGAGAATGAACATCACTCCATATAAAACACAGTACTCTTTCAAAGTAAATGCTGTTTGCTTTTACTCAGTATTAGCTAATAGTCCAGTTCAGTGTGGTTTATGAAAGAGCGTAATGTGGTTAGCAGATTTTTCTACCTCCTCCAAGAGCCAGACTAAAGTCCCCAGTAGAATTGAATTTGGGTATAAGACAACAGGAAATGTGGCTGCTGATAACTTAGTTACTTCAAACCCTGAAGCAGTCACTGGGACATTTTGTTCATTAAGTATACAGATGGCAAAGTAGATATGCCATTCACAGCTGCATGCATGGGGTTGTGACATTTTTGTCTATATTAATCTCATGGATCACTTGACATGACTCATTCACCCTCTCTATTACATGAAAAGAAAGCTAACTAGCAAGACTTAAGATGGTTTTTAAATAGATCCACCCACTGTCACTGTCTACTTTTAAAAGTTTTAGGGGGAAATAAAAATACTCATTTCATTTTACCAAGTAATTGGGCCAATAGAGGGTACATTTTGTGGTTTAATTTCCTCTCATAATCATGGTATAGCAGTAAAAAATTAAGTCTCAAATAGTGTAAATAGGCCCAAAAAGAGTATACTTAGTGCATATGTTCCTGACAAGAGTTTCTATCTCCTGGGGCAGTGGGGACAAGATACTAAAACTTAAAAAGGAAATTGAATTTCCGGAAAATGGGTTGGCTACAATTATTCAAAATTCCCAGAAAAAAAAATTTAGAAGAGCTTAATTGTTTATTTTGTCTGAACCCTATAATCATGAGCCAATCATAAATGAGGAAATCTGGTCAACCATCTGTGTCTTACCTGTAAGTTTCAGTTTTCAGAAATCTGTGTGCTGTGATGAACATCTGAAGTTGCAGGACAAAGTCACAACGGACATAGTCAGTGAGGCAGTATGACCTGCAGTCTACCAGCTCTGGTCAGAATAAAAGCATGTAACCAGATGATTTTCACCAGATACCATAAAACAAGTGGTAATGACTGGTATAAAGAGCAGAAGCACACAACTCAAGCCTTAAACGAAGCTTGAGGAAGACTTTAATCGACCCTGGAGCAAAATTTGAAAACTCTTAGTCTGAATATTGGGAGTTGAGTTCTCCATTTAAAGAGCCATGCATGAAAAGGAAAATTAATCCTAAACCATGCATAGGTTTTTTTGTGTGTAGATTTGAGCTGAGAGAATGAGGTCTGAAATTCTGTGCCATGCTAAAGGCCCCTTCTCTGTCTCTGCAAATTAGGTTGCACTTTGAAGATGTTTAAGCCTCTTTAACAGAAACGACTTGATCCTTAAATATACTTTTAGATGAAAAAAGAATACTTTGGAATGCTGAGCAATTCAGGATAGCCTACAAACTCTCTCTCTCTTAAATTATATTCATTTATATTGTTTTTTTCTGATGTCTATTACTCCAAACCCCCAAAACAAAACTCTTTGACTTTCAGCTTCAAAGTTTGACATATTGAAGAAGCAATCCAGTACCGTATTTAAATATGAAATAGGAAGAGAGCTCACACCCTATTACACAGAGGGAAATAAGTGGTGAAATAACATTTATAGGCTTCTAAATGACAAATGTGTCTGAAGTGGGTAGAGCCTGCTGCTTTCCTATCCCCTGAAAGAAAGAAAAATGTGCCAACAAAAATAGCACTGAGAATGCCTGAAGGGTGGAAACACTATATCAATAAAAGCATTCTGCTGCCCATTAAGCCAGTACCAATTAGATTCATAGAGTCTAAGAGCTGAGAGGGGATATAAAGACTATCTCACCAGGCATTCTCAACCTCAGCCATTTCAAAAATGCTCTCAGGAAACAGGTCTCCTGGAATTCACAACCTTGTGTAGTCTCCTCCCACAAACTGGATGTGGAGTCTCCAGCCTCAGGTGCCTCTGCTGATGCCACATGGAACAGACATAGCACCCAGTTGAGCCTTTCATGAATACCTGATCCATAAAGTCATGAGCAAGTAAGATGGTGGTTTTAAGCTAGTAGGGTTTGGGAAGGTTTATTTTTTAGCAGTAAGTAACCAGATAAATGACTTTTTTAAGTTCAGAATATATCTTGCAGGCCTACCTGATTATTTTTTCATGCTCCCATCTAGAATCATTTTCCTTTAGCCTTATATATCTGCCATTGCTTATTACTGGTGATGAATTCTCTCAGTTTTTGTTTGTTTGAACATGTTCATTTTTTAGAGAGTATTCCTGTTAAGTTTAAAATTCTAGATTGTTGGCAGATACCAATTATTTTTTACTGGAGTATAATTAATATACAATGTGGCATTAGTTTCAGGTGTGCAATAGAATGATTCAACAATTCTATATGGAACTCAGTACTTGTCATGATAAGTGTACTCTTAATCTCTCTTATCTATTTCACCCAACCCTCCTCCACCTTCCCTCTGAGAATCATCAGTTTGTTCTCTTTATTTGAGTTTTTTTCCCTCTGTTTTTCCCTTTGTTGATATGTTTTTTAGATTCCATATATGAGTGATTTAATATAATACTTGTCTTTCTGTGACTGACTTATTTCACTTAACATTATACCATCTGGGTCTATCCACATTATTCCAAATAGCAAAGTCTCAAATCTTCTTTTATGGCTGAGTAATAATCCAGTGTATGTGTGTGTGTGTGTGTGTGTGTGTGTGTGTGTGTGTGTGTGTGTGTGTAATCTTCTTTATCTATTGATGAACACTTGGGTTGCTTCCGTATTGTGGCTGTGTAAATAACACTGCAGTAAACATAGAAGTGCATGTATCATTTTCAGTCCCTTCTTTCATTTTCTTTGAGTAAATAACCAGTAGTGGAATTACTGGATCATACAGTAATTCTATTTAAGTTTTTCAGGAACCTCCATACTGTTTTTCACAGTGGCTATACAAATTTGCATTCCCACCAACAGTGCATAATGTTTCTTTTTTTTCCACGTCCTTGCCAACATTTGTTATTTCTTGTCTTTTTTTATTTTAGCCATTTTCAGGAATGAGGTAATATGTCATTGTGGTTTTGATGTACATCTCCTTGATTTAGTGATGTTGAACATCTTCTCATGTACCTGTTAGCCATCTTTGTTATCTTTGGAAAAATTTCTATTCAGGTCATCTGCCCATTTTTAAATCAGATTGTTTTGTTTTGCTTTTGGTGTTGAGTGTATAGGTTCTTTATAAATTTCAGATATACTCCTAATTGGATATATCATTTGCAAATTCTTCTCCTATTCAGTATGTTTTCTTGTTTTGTTGCTAGTTTTTTTTGCTGTGCAAAGCTTTTTATTTTAGTGTATTCTCAATAGTTTAATTTTGCTTTTGTTTCCCTTATCCAAGGAGACCTATCTAGAAAAAGGTTTCTATGGCTGATATCAAAGAATTTACTGTCTGTGGCTTCTTCTAGAAGTTTTATAGGTTCTGTTTGTACACTTAGGTCATTAACCCATTTTGATTTTGTTTTTATGTATGATATAAGAAAGCGGTCCAGTTTCATTCTTTTCCATGTAGCTATCCGGTTTGCTTAGTACCATTTGTTGAAGAGACGTTCTTTACACATTTCATATTCTTGCCTCTTTTGTCATAGTATAATTGACAATTTAATAGGGAGTTTATTTTTGGGCTCTCTGTTCTTCTCCATTGTCTATTTTTGTATCAGTACCATACTATTTTGATTACTACAGGTTTGTTGTGTATCTTGAAATCTGGGATTGTGATACATCCAGGTTGTTCTTGCTAATGACTGGTTTGGCTCTTCAAAGTCCTTTATGGTTCTGTTGAATTTTAGTATTATTTGTTTTAGTTCTAGGAAAAAATGTTGTTGGTGTTTTGATAGGGATTACATAAATCTGCATATTCTTTAGATAGTGTAAACATTTAAACAATATTGGTTGCTCAAATTCATGAACATGGAATATTTTTACATTTGTTTGTGTCATTTTTTTATTTTTTCACCAATATCTTATAGTTTTCAAAGTACATCTTTCACCAATTTGGTCAGGTTTAATTCTAGGTCTTTTATTATTTTGGTGCAATTGTAAATGGTATTGTTTTCTTATTTCTCTTCTACTTTATTATTAGTGTAAAAAATGTAACAGATTTCAGTATATTATTTTTATATCCAGTCATTGTATTTTTAATACTTATTCACTGAAAAAAATACATAATGATAAGAAGCTATTATTAAGGGGGTGCCTGGGTGGCTCATTTGGTTGAGTGTCTGCCTTTGGTGTAGGTCATGATCCCAGGGTCCTGGGATCAAGTCTTAACATTGGGCTCCCTGCTCAGCGGGAAGTCTGCTTCTCCCTCTGCCTCTGCTCTCTCATGCACTCTCTCTTTCTAATAAATGAATAAAATCTTTTTTTAAAAAAGAAGCTACTGTTAATTCACTAATGCTTTTTTTAAAAATTCTAGTAATAATAGTCATGGCAATTACAATGGCTAACTTTATTTGCAAAATGCTCTTCTAAGAGCTTTCCTTAGTTATGCTATTTAATAGTCCCAATGTACCTATGAAGAAGGTATTGTTATTAGCATCCCCATTTTATAGATGAGGAAACTGAATCACAGGAAGATTAAATAACTTTTCCCACTGTCACCTAGCTATTAAGGAATTATAATGTTTTATTCATTGCAATAGTAAATATGCTTGATACATTGTAGTTCATAAGGGATACAAACATACTATTTATTTATAATTCTCAATACATTGACATAAATTTATAGTCACTGTATAGCTGTAGGGTCTCCAAGAAGTTTATGGACCATTGTTTGAATTCCCTGGACTTTTTTTTTTAGAAGAAGACATTGTGGCGGGCAGGTAGAGTAGTTATGTGAATATCCTAAGTTGTATAGTTAGTGACCTTATCAAAGATACAACCCCTTGTTAGTGATTTCCAATTCAGTGTCTTTATACTAGTCCTAGGTCATCTTTACATTTTGGATTGATGATTCTTTCTGTCAGAACTATAAAGTATACTCTGACTTTAGTTCCTATTGAAGTTAAAATTTTCAAAATCTCTCATTGTGAATTTATAGTTTTTGGAAATTTTACTTTGTCATTGTGAATTATATTTTCTTGTTATTCCAGGTAGTGTAAATATCTGAAGAAATAAGGTTATACCTTTAAAAAAAATCCGATATGCACTTTTATTCAGATTGGCTTCATCAATCAGTTTTTATTACCCTGTAGAAAATAACCTAAAAAATTTTAAGTAGGAAACTATTCCTATTTTGATTTCACGTCTACTTAATACTGTCTACTATATTATGCCGCATCAGCCTTTTTTCTATATGCTGTGGGAATTATCAGTTGCCAAGTAATCCAGTTCTTTCTGTTCTTTCATTGTCTTAACGGGTTTTTTGTTTTGTTTTGTTTTGTTACATTCCAAGGTGATCAATGCAAGTATCTTGGCAACATTCATTTCTTGTGCATGTTACTACTAAACATCATTCAATCTTTGAGTGGATAGCTTTATAGGAGTTCATCTTAGGTGAACTTGAATATGCCCGTTTTTCTTTGAGAGTGGAATGAAGAGTTTTAAACAAGTCATAAAAACTGTAAAAGCAATTTTAAGAGTCCATCCTGATTGTTCCCACTGTGAAATAGAAAGAAGCATCAGGGTTTCACAAACATTCCTGTACTCAAGGATATATCAGTAACTGTTTATTGAACATTCCTGCAGAAAACATTATGTAGACTGGGGAGAACTCTGCAGTGGTTCAGTGAGTTATTTACAGAGTTCTCAAGGCAAGGTATTGTTATTCATACTGAATATGAGTTGCCTAACAGTAAATCCAATAGTAGCAAAAAGGATTTTTTGACAGAACTGTCCTGTTAATTTATCATTAGCATTATAATCATTAGGTCAATATAATCATAAAATTATAATTCTGAAAAAGACCTTAGAAATATATTTAAACCCCCTCATTTTATCCATAAAAGAATATAAACCCAGACATAAAGCAGGTCAGTTTCTATGACTTCTAATGATTAGCAAAGTCAAGTTTAGACAGCAGACCCCTTAACCCCTACATGGGCTTATGTATTTATGTCTAAAACACCACTGCAAAAAGTAGTGGTAGGTAGGAACAGAAAATAATAAAAACCAATTCTTGGATATTTCAGGTTATGCAAAGGGTTGAAAAGTAGAAATAAAATTTGAACAATAGTTTTTTGGTTTTTTTTAAGATTTTATTTATTTGACAGAGAGAGAGATCACAAATAGGCAGAGAGGCAGGCAGAGAAAGAGGGGGAAGCAGGCTCCCAGCTGAGCAGAGAGCCCAATGTGGGACTTGATCCCAGGACCCTGAGATCATGACCTGAGCTGAAGGCAGAAGCTTAACCCTCTGAGCCACCCAGGCACCCCAATAAGTAGTTTTCTAAACAATGTTATAACATCAGAGAATGTGTGTTCTGATTACACTAGCTCCTCCTCTCCTTTGCTTTTAAGGAATTCTTGCAACACAAATCATGATAATTGTAATGCCTCAACTTTATTCAGTTGTTTCTGGATCTAAGTTTCTTCTATAAAATAGTAAAACATTCTACTTTGTCTCTTCATCACACTTCTGTGAGAACAACATAAAACAGTCTTTCTGACAAAGAAAATTATTTATTGAATTCATTTCTCATCACAAATGATGTTGAGAGTTAAGTCCAAGAGCAGTTTACTTATAATTCTAAAGATAGCTACTGTTCTTCAGCCTCTTCTATATGGCAATTCCTATGTTAGTTGTTTTCTATAAACTATATCTAATTCTCAGGGTGCGTGGGGGGGCTCAGTTGTTAAGCATCTGTCTTTGGCCAAGGTCATGATCCTGGAGTCCTCGGATCGAGCCCTGCATCCAGCTCCCTGCTCGATGAGAAGCCTTCTTCTTCCCCCCTGCTTGTGTTCCCTCTCTAGCTGTGTTTCTCTCTGTCAAATAAATAAAATCTTAAAAAAAAAAAAAAAAAAACTATATCTAATTCTCACATCGTCCTTGTGGTTTAGCTATTTATTTTTTCCTCACTGATGGGAGGAAATGGAATTTCAGAGAGATTAGAAACTTAACTAATGTAAAATGACTAGAAAGTATTTAAGGCAAGGATGAACTCAAGTCTAAATTTAAAGTCCAGGCTTTGATGCCAAGCAGCTTCATCTATTCTCAAACTAAATAATTAGCTTAATTAATTATTTAGTAGGTAATTGTCCTTATATCTCTCTGTCTTTAAGAAAAAGGCACCACATTCAGTTGAAATTATTTTCTTGTGAATTCCTTGTCTTGCTAATAAGAGTAAAATATAATGAGATTTAAAAATATAGTTACTAAATATGGTTGAATTACTCTTAATATTTGTATTCTATATATCAAAATATGTTATGCATCTTATATAAGATGTACAATTTTTATTTGTCAAAGTTATATATACTATTTTTATACAATTTTATTTGTCAAAGTTAATACAGTATGTTAAAAATTTGTATTCTGCATATTTGAGAATTAATATAAGGACTTTAAAAGTCTGAATGGAAAAGAATGTAAAAAGCTATACATTGAAAACACCAATCAAAAGAAGTTTGTGTTCATATATATATATATAAATATATATATATAAATATATATATATATATGGCATACCTTAAATAAGAAATAGAAATAAAAAGGGACATTTATAATTCTAAAAAGGCAGTGAGGAGGATATCAGCATTCTAAATTTGTGTACAGCTAATAGCCTTGCCTTAAAACATATGAGACAATAATAATTGATAGAAATAAAAGTGTAAAGAAACAAATCCATAATCTACAAACGAAAAAAAAAGAATATAACTAAATATTTGGAGCTTCGGTTATTTACTTCCAAAAAATTCCAAATCAAAGAAAAAAACCCCACAAATTCAAAAATACTTTTAACTGAATGAAAATAGAAATTAGACATGAAAAATTTACTCTTTTTTTTTCTTGAAGTGGATACTTAGATCATTAACTTTTAGCCTTTCTTAGGATTTGCTAAGACTCTCTTCAACTAGGGTTAGTTTTCTGTGTTCTCAGGAAGTAAAGAAAAAAACAAAAAAGTAAATAAATTTAATAACATATAAGCCCCAAGAAATAAGGAAAAACTAATGAAGACAAAGCCAGAAGTTTATGAAAGAGAAAACAATGGCACACTAGAGGAAATGAACAAAGGCAAAAGTCATTACTTAAAGAAAGATTAATAATAGTCATAAATTCGTGTCAAAACTGTTCAAGAAAAAGAGAACACAAAACATACCAATATCAACATGAAAAAGGATTATTTTCCATATGTCCTGTAAATACTAAAAATATATTTTTATTTTTAAAATTTAAGGATTTCTATAACGTCTTTACATAAATATAGATGTAAAAATATTTTAGGATTTATTAATGCAATCAGTATTAACATGTAATATATATGTATGTAACACATATACATATACAATAGATATGTATTTGTGATGCATGCATGTAGTATATCCATAATACATATCACACGTTTTATGTATAAAATGTACATATGTGAAATATATATGGATATATGCATATATAGTATGTATATATATGTCTGTATATGTGTATCAAATACAGTGAAGTATATGAGATATATATGTCACCTTCAGTGATAAACATGCAATATCTATATGTATACATGCAGATAGATATAAATATCACATCATAAACACTGAGATATCAGAAATAGAAATTTGGTCTAGTAGTAAGAAAATTTATGTCATTAATATAATTTTCCAACATCAATATAATAGTAGGGGAAAATTATATGGTCATGTGAATAATTACAATAAAATCATTTGCTATAATATATATACCTATTCACCATAAAATTTGTAGGAAAGGAAAACTATAAATATCCCTAAGCTGGTTAAGTGTATCTACAAGGTGTATATATCTCTAAATATCCCTAAACTGGTTAAGTGTACCTACAAAGTGTGTATATCTCACACTCAACCATGAAATACTGAAAGTGTTTCCAGAGATCAGAATGAAGTAAGACTGTCCATTTATAGTCTACATTGTACAAGAGTTGTGACTAGTTCAGTTGGACAGAAGAAGTGAAAATTGTAAGTATTGGAAAGGAAGATATGAAGCATTCACAGATGACATGATTTTGTACCTAGAAAAAAAAAAAACAGTAATCCACAAGTAAACTATTAATATCAATAAACAAATTAGAAAGTTTGTTAGATATAAAATAAATACATAGAAATTAACCATAACTCTGAATACTAGTAATGAAAAATAGAAAATTTCAAAAGCTACTATTTATAATAGCATTAAAAATTCAAATACCTAGTAATAAATTTAATAAAATATAAGACCTTTACTTCAAAAATCTTAAAACATTTTTAGGAGATGGGGTGCCTGGGTGGCTCGGTCAGTTAAGTGTCTAACTCTCAATTTCAGCTCAGGTCATAATCCCAGTGCTATGAGATTAAGCCCTGCGTTGGGCTCTGCACTAGGCATGGAGCCTGCTTAAGATCCTTTTTCCCATCTCCCTCTGCCCTCCCCCCCTTAAAAAAATTAATGCATTTTTAGGAGACATTAAAGAAAACCTGAACAAACAGGGAGGACTGTCATGCTTTAGATTAGACCATCTGATATGCTGGGTTAAGGAAAAAATAAAAATTAAAAAAAAGAATGTCTGATATGTTCTAGTGCTTTGTAAACTAAGCAAATGATCAGTGCAATCTCAATAAAAATCTGAACGGAATTTTTAATGGGAATTTAGTGAGCGTATTCTAACATTTATATGAGAATGCAAAAGATTTAGCATAGTCTAAACAATCTGAAAGAGTGATGTGGAATTTACAAAACATATAAAGCCAGATGTCAAGGCATACAGAGTCCCAGTAATTAAGAATAAGCTAGGGGTGCCTGGGTGGCTCAGTTGGTTAGGTGACTGCCTTCAGCTCAGGTCATGATCCTGGAGACCCGGGATCGAGTCCCACATTGGGCTCCCTGTTTGGCAGGAAGCCTGCTTCTCCCTCTCTCACTCCCCTTGCTTGTGTTCCCTCACTGGCTGTGTTTCTGTCTGTCAAATAAATAAAAAATCTTAAAAAAAAAAAAAGAATAACCTAGCATTAGCACATGGGGACCAATAAAAAAGAACATAGTACAGAAAAGAGGTCCATACACATGTGAATACTTATGACAAAGGTGACTCTGCCAAAAGTACTAAACATTTGTTTTTATCAATAAATAACATTGGGTGAATTGAACATCTATATTAAAATGGTCTGTAGCTCACATTGAATACAAAAATTTTGGAAGAATTATTTACTAAATATTAAAGCTTAAAAATGAAGTGTCCAGTTGATATCATGGAAAAATGATAGCTACCATAGAAGAATGACACTGGAGTAAGGAGAGATTTTTTTTAAAGAAGACATAAAAGCAGTAATCCTAAAATAAAATTTCTATAAGTCAGAAAACATTAAAATTTAAATCTTCTTTTTATTAAAAGACAAAATGAAGAAAATAAATAGGCCAGCCACAGAGTTGGAGAAGCTATTTGCAGTGTATTTAAATAACAAAGCCCTTTTACTCAGAATATATAAGATCCATAAAAATTTATAAAAATACATAAGACTACCAGATGGAATTACAGGCAATCTTGGACATCTGCTTTATGACTGAGGATATCCAAATGGTCAGTAAGCCTATTAAAAATTCTTAAAAGTATTAGTCTTCAGGGACATGAAATTAAAGCTAAAGATGATACCTCTATACCCCACCCCCAACCAAAACAAATTTTTTTTTTTGTTTTAAATTGAAAAAGGAAGAGTGAGAATGGGTGTGACATAACTGGCATTCCATCCACTGCTGTGGAAATTCTAAATTGATAAAATTACTCTGGAAACTGTCTATCTCTACTAAAGAGGAGTATGTACATAATTTATCACTTTGTAATTCCATTACTATAGTATATATGTGTAGCATACATATACATATCTCCACAAGAAATGGTACATTTCTACACAAAACAGAGGAACAAAAATGTTCATAGCAGCACTAATCATAAATGCCCTGAATAGGAAGCAATCCAAAAGTAGATCAACAGTAAAATGGAAAAACAAATTATGGTCTATTCAAACAATGGAATACTGAACAGAAATGAAAACAGGTAAACTGTGTTATATGTAACTATATGAATAAATTTTACATAAATAATGTTGAACAAAAGAAGCCCAGCATAAAGAATATACACTCTGACATTTATAAAAAGTTTCAAAAACAGACAAATCTAATTGATGTTGTTAGAAGTCAGGATAATGGTTACCTTTAGGGAGTAAGTCTGAACCCATCACAGTGGGAAGGACACAAAGGGACTTCTTGCAGCTGCTAGAACTGTATCTCTTGATTGGGATGGTCATTATGCAGACATGTTTATTTTGAAAAAAATCATTAGGCTGTATACTTGTGGTTTGTGCACACACACCATACATTAATCAAAACATTTATTAATAGTGGAAGAATCAGGGAAATGTCCCCATGTGACTTCAATGTTAAAATAGATCCCAGTTCAGTTTGCTTATTTATTTATTTAATTTTAGTAGGCTCCATGCCCAGTATGGAGTCTAGTGCGGGGCTTGAACTCAGGAACTGGAGATCAAGGCCTGAACTGAGATCAACAGTCAGATGTTTAACCAGCTAAGCCACTTAGGTGCCCCTCGGTTTGCCTGTTTACATATGAAACTAGATCATTATGAATTGGAAGTTTCAACACACATATTGAAAGTTTTGGTTTATTTTTAAAGTTGGAAATTGAGTTTCATATTCTTCTTGGTAAAACTTTCCATTTGTCCAGGGAGAGTGGACTAGCCAGACTTAGAACTTTAGACTTAAGTGTATGTTAATAGAGATTGAAATATACAGTCTTAATATAACACTGAATTGATAAATACATTTAGTGAATATTAGGTGTTCACAGAGTTTGTTTTTCCATTGTGTATGTTAGGAATAATTTGAGCTGCATATAAATTCTGAATTAGTTAGGATTGTGTTGTTTTGTTTTTCTGTCAGAGATTCTTACCTACAGTGGCTAAAATAAATAGGCCTTGTTGTTCTCACATAACTAGAAGTTCAGATGCCCAGGGCTGCTGCAGAACTTCACTGGAAGCTGTCACTGTCCTTCTTCTCTTCTAGCTTTCCATTTCCCCATCCTTAGCTTGCTTGTGTTCTCGTGCTTGAGTCTTTAGTGTCTAGTCTTATCTCCATGCTCTAGGCAGAAAGAACAGAGAATGAAGGGGGATAGGGGACTGCTGAATTAGGAAAGTACAAATTTTCTCAGATATTCACCATCTTCTGCTGCTCCCTGCCTTACCCCTCAAATGAAAGGCAGTGAAGGAAGGTGTTATTTTGTTGGGCTCAGTGTCCTTGCAAACAGAACTGGGGTTCTTTTGGTAACCACGAAGAAGTGAGTAGTAGACAGAGGTGTCTGTGATACCCCTGTTTTCTTACTCCCCGGAGCCATTAGGAATTGCTGACAGTGCCTCTCAATTTCTGACATTAGGGTGCAAATCTATTTTTTATTAGGTTCAAAGAGCAATTTGAATATGGAATAATTTGGTTGTACTTTCTACAGAAAACCTGACTCAGACCCTTTTTCAGATTTAATTTTTGGAGAATGGTATATTTTAAATGCTAATGATAGCATTATAGCAATTCTTTTTGCATGTGACATTTCAAAGGGAACACTTTTTCCAAGTAAACATTAATGGGTCATTTACATACACAGCAATGAAATTACTGCACTGTTCCATTTAAAGCAGCTTTCCACAGCCTATCAGAAATTGCTATTTTAAATTAAGGTTTAAGTTTAATAAAATCTAAGGGCATTTTTATAAAAATATGCTGAGTTGGTAGAACATTAGTTAATAATTCAAGAGTATATTAAAAATTTTCAACCTATGCTAAAATAGTTTTAGTAATCTAAAAAGAAGTATTTGTGTTTCATGTTTTCAGGAAATAAGCTAAGATCACCATTTGTACGTAATTTGCATACCCATATCATACCCTGGGGAGCCTATCTAAATGTTTTGAGGATTTATGAAGATGATTAAAGAAATCATTAATAAAGCTTGGGTTATGTAAAGGGGAAGAGAAGTCAAGGAGTTCTGTGAAACCAAATGGTCCTCTCAGAACTAAAACATAGAAATGTCTGTGGTTTGGAAAAGATATAATACCAAGCTTCACAAGTACATCTTCAAATAAAGTAACTCCCCTTAGACTAGACAGGGGATTTTTTAATAATTATTTCTACAACAATTAAGAAATAGATCTGCAAGTAGTGCCTTGAGGCACCGTGACAAAGACCTCAATCCGTTTGAGTTAGGAAAATTTTGAAAGAGGTAAAGATCCCCATAATTTGTTCCCAGCTCTCATGTCGGTCTAAATTCCTGTGTCCCTGTTCCTCATGCTGAAAGCTTTTCCTGAAGCTCACCTAATTGGATAGGGTTCTAACAACCTCGCTTGGCCTTTCTTTTCCACAGACTGGATCCACTAGCTAAGATCCTGCTTAAAATCTGACAGATTTCCTAGCAGTCTTTCCTAATGTTGCCAGCCACCTAAGTCAGAGAGGTAGGAATGTTCTTTCTAAACAAATGTTAGTGCTGCTTGGCAAAGGGGGCTGCAGCTCAGTGAGCTTGCAGGAGCCTAGCCCACTACATACTTCAGAACAAGATTATTGCCAAAATGAACTGAATGGCAACCCTGACTTCATGTTCTCTCATTGCATCCTCTTCTTTCCTTCACACAGTAAACCAGAATTTGGATCCTGTATTTAGTATGTGTCTCTCTCACAGACTTAGGTCTTTCTGTTTTTCATGGAGGGTTCCCCATCTCCCTTTGTACCTGTTTAGCTTCATGAGCTTTGACGTGCGCAGGGGCACAGGGCCCTTCTCTCAGGAGCACCCCACATTTGGTTTATTGCTCCATTGCCAGCCCTTTGAATTTTTAAAAAACAATTTTGCCTTAGAACCTGGGTTTTGTAAACAAAGTCTGATGGGGCAGTGGGATGTGGACATGAGCAGGGGAGGTGCACCAAGCAGCACTGTGGACATGTGCAGGCTCAGGCCTGAGGGCATCTCAGGTAGGGCCAGTCTGGGGGAACTGGGGAGCCCAGACTGATAGCAGTGACATGAGCACTGGGATTCATGGTGGGAGGCTGGCCAGGGAGTCTAGCCCCACAGCAGCAACTGTGCTGGTACTAATTCCCCAGACTGCAGTGACCACAGGTGCTAATACTTAATATATTTACTTAACCTAATACAGGTGCAGTAAATTTTGTCCGTAAACTGTTACAAAATAAAAACATGGGCATGGACATTGCAGGTGTCAGTTATTCAGGAAGTAAATAACTCAGTGATTTAGTAGAATTCTTCAGTTTAGAATCTCCAGCTTTGAAAACAGACAGAATATTGAAAAGCAGATAGCTACAAACTTAGTAGAAATTCAGTGTGATTGTTGCGTTTAACAGCAAAGTACATTGTTGTTATAGGAAGCTTTGAATGAATTAATTTTAACGAAGATAACTTTATAATTAAGTTTTCCTTATAAGTGAAGATAACAATAGATTGCAGAAACAGGTGTTTTAAATTCTATACGAATAATGAAGCTGCTTTTGATCTCTTATATAGTAAGTTACAAGAAATGTTGGAGGAAGCTTGATAATACCATTGTATAAATTTATATTTAAAATTAAGTTCAGATGACACAAAAGTGTTTTGTATGAGGAGTTAAATCTCTTTAGAAATATTGTTGCCAAAGAATCATTGGCTCTATAATGTAGTGAAATGTAAATTAATACTGTAATGTAGTACTTCAAAATAATTTATCAGAAATTTAGCCTACCCTACAAAATTTGTCACAACCTATAAGGTGCATCAGAAACTTAACCTGAGTTAAAAATTATCAAAAATTACATGGCCTTGCATTTGACAAGAGCACTGATCTAGTTTTCAGTTACATCATTTGAAAATGAAATTGTTAAAAGTATATATTTTGATGGCTTAACAAAAAAATGGCAGAAAAAGGTGAATAATCTTATATAAATGTAGATACTATGTTTAAAAAGTCTTATTTATTGTGCTATATAAAATTATGACAGTGAAGTATTTTTGTTAGTTTTGTGTTTATGTTGGCATTCATGCATCATTGTTTATCCCATTGCATTATATTAGTAACATATTTTTAAAAGTAAAAGCTTTTTATTTTATTGTCTTTAATGGTACTTTTCCCCTACTTTTTGAACAAGAGGTCCACATTTTCATTTTGTTTTGAGCCCTACAAATTATGCAGCCAACCCCATCTGTGCACATTATGATTTCAGGTCTGTACCCTTTCTTGCCTCTCTTCTCAGATCTCTCCCAGCTAGTCTTACTCCTCTTCCCTCCTAATCCTGCACATTCCTTCCTTCTTTCCTGCCAGCCCTTTGAGTCACAGCATGATATTCCAGTTATAACAGCAATGTTTTCAATCATTTTGGCCACTTATTTTTGCTAAATCCTTCACATATAGTACCTAATTAATTGTCACCATCACCGTGTAGGATAGGAATTTGGGCTTAATTTTATAGACAGGGAAGTAGAAGCTTTTAGTGATTAAATGTTTCTTAATGTCACATAGTTCAGTGGAGTTTGAAATATGGTAAAATGGTGGAACTATTAGATTCCAAGATCTTTGTTTCTTGTATAAGATATAACTGCAGTGGCTCATAAGTGGTGACCTTCTGTTGCTTCCGGTGTTGTCCTCTACTCTATGGAGTCCCTCTTCTTAGACTTCCATTGTCCTTTTAATGTTGCCCATGCCTCCAGAAATGCTTTTGTCCCATTCATTGAGATCCTACCAGTTCCATCTGAAATATTTTCCCCACCATTTTCAATGAGTAAATGCCTTTTATTTTTTCATGACACAGCTCAAATATGCACCTCGTTTTCTCAGTCTTGCCTGATTCCCTGTCCCTCACCAGATAGAATGACCATGCCCTGCCAGCCACACAGTCCTATCTCAGAGCCTGTGTGCTTAAACAGTGACTTGTTGGTCTCTAGTATGGGACAATTGGCCTGTCACAGATAATAAGTGTATTTAGATTTGCCTTCATCTTCCCAGCACTTAGTCCAGTTCACTCAATAAGTAAATGATGAACAAATGAACCAATAATAAAAAGGAGAAATATTCCATCTTATACTGGTGAAGCATTACTACTACTCTATCAGTTTAGTAGTTGTCATTTTTTAGTCCTAAGTGCTGCTTACATAAGTCAGTTTATACCTTGCCACAATACCATGCTCATGAAGTCATTTCTTTCAACACAGCTGAAGAAGTTAAGTTCATTGTCCACTTTCGCACAGCTACTATAGGATAGAGATGTAATTTGAACTCAGAGCCTTCAACTCTCAAGCCTGTACTCTAAAGAAAGTGTTTCCTCACACTCTGTATTTATTAAACCACTTGTCTCAGGTAATACAGCCTTTCATTTAAGTCAGCTCTTTGTCTTAGGAAATTGACTGAAGTTCCCTGGAACTAAAAATCTGTATCAATGTCTCCTTCCTGTGCCAGGTTAGAAGTCACCTCCCCCATCCACCCCCTAATGATTTTGCCTGAATCCAAGCTTGCACATTTTTTTTTCTTCTTTGATCCTGCACATACTGTTGTGGAGTCTTGGCCCAAAAGGAAAGGAGTGGGAGGCCAGCATCTTTCTCAGTAGATCCACTCAGGTTCTTTGCTGCAGACATCTTCCTGGCAAATAGAAGCCTGGCCTGGCAGACTCCGAGGTCTGGAAACTCAGTAGTTCCACAACATCTGTGCTTGCCCTGGTTCCTTTCTGACAGTTTGTATTCCCTCTTTTGGAGACATGTACAGTAGAGAGAAAATAGCTGAAACTTGGTCTTCTTAATTTAAATTTTAGATATATAATTGCTAAGTTTCAGAAAATCTAAAATTTACATTGGGCTGGGGCGCCTGGGTGGCTCAGTCAGTTAAGTGTCTGTCTTTGGCTCAGGTCATGATCCCAAGGTCCTGGGATTGAGCCCAGTGTCAGGCTCCCTGCTCAGCAAAGAGCCTGCTTCTCCCTCTCCCTCTGCCTCTCCCCCTGCTCATGTTCACACTGTCTCTCACTCTCTCTCTCTCTTTCTCTCAAATAAATAGAATCTTTAAAAAAAAGTATATTGGGCTGAATAAGAGATATAAAAGGAACAGAGAAAAAAAGTCAACTCTCTCTACCATGAGAATTCAACTTTGTAATTGAAATGACCACTGTAGCTAGTTTCCTATAAAATCTTTTCCTATGACATTTTATTTGAATTTGCTATTTGGTAATACTCTTTTTTTAATGCTGAATTGGTTAAGTATTGTATTTAAGTAAGCTTCTCAAAGGATGAATCATCTATAGTTCTCTTAATGTTTATAAAATACTAATAAAGGGTAAATTTGCAATTAGGGTTATATTTTATATGAATTTAAATACAAACTAATATTCATGTATAGTGAGAGCAGTTCTTCCTTTGGAATGATAAGTCTTTCTTCTTTTTTTTTCACAGAGTAGCTGATCATCTGTAGTACCCTTCATCATTTGTCAGATTTAACAACCCAGAGTAAATAGCTCTCTGAAAAGTAACTACAGGTCCTTCGTGTTGATCCCAATTTGTCAAATTTTGCAATGAAGAAAGCTCTGAGTCATTAGGAAGGGTGTGAAGAGATTTGTAATTTACCCAAAACTCTAGACCAAGACTCAGAAATAGATTTTCTATCTTGCATCTATATATTTCCTATTGACCTAAAAGTGGGATTTCTTATGTCACAATCTATGATACAATTGAATTTTCAAGTCTTCTTTATTTCTGATATTATTTTTCATTGAAGATACATTGAGGAATTTTTTAAATGTTTATGTCACCTTTTTGAAGCGTCAAAGGTAAGGAAAGGGTTAAATATACCTTCTATTTAGTTTATAACAAAGGCAAGATTAGTGTTCAGAAATGTTGAGGTATGTTCTCTCTAGACCTGTTTTGCAGTGGTATTTTTTATCGTGAATGTACTTTGTATACTTGAAACTTTTAAAGAAGTAAATCTTAAGTATTCTCACCACATATACACACGCACACATATGAACACACACACACATAGCAACTATGTGAAGGGATGGATAGTTAACTATAATTAACTTCATCGTGATCATCATTTTACTGTATGTATACATATCAAAATATCACACTGTGTACTCTTAAAGATAAATAATTTTATTTGCCAATTATACCTCAGTGAAACTGGGAGAAAAAATAAACCCAGATGTGGGAATGGAAAAAGGCAGAAATTGAGGGTGATTCAGAGGTGGGGACTGACAAAGCATGAGTGGACATAAGTGAAGGAACAAAAATTCTTGGGTGGTATCAAGTGATACCAGTTGAAATGAATAGATGTGAGGTACAGCCTGGGTGAGAATGATTTTGGCTAGAAGAGATGTGATGACTTTGGGAAAAATGAAATAGACAAAGTACTGTGATCACATACAGATGAAGAACAGGTTCTGTGATGGTGATAGAGTGGGGAAGTAGAAGGTATTAAAGTTGTTAGAAGGGCATGCTTAGCCCTCACATTTCCCAGGAACAGAGGTAACTCGTTTTGCAGAAGGAAAAATTTCAGTAGGAACTTTCCATATGCCTCTCTCAAAGGAGAGACAGCAACTTCCTTGGTGGTAAGGTCAGGAAAGAAGCCTTTGCAGCTCAGCCCTATCCAGGAGACTCTACTTCAGTCAGTCATCAAGAAGCAGGAATTTTTGTTTTCTCTATATGGAAGCCTTATCTGGGTAGGTAGGCTTTAATTCGTGAACAAAAGCATTAGGAACCTCATTACATCCAAGTGTAAGCAGCATTCTCTAATTCACCAACAATAATAAAGCATCATCTCTTTGATACCTTCGTAAATTTTTCAGTTGCTTCTGAACTTGGGTGGAAGCAGGATGTAACTGTTACAATCCCAAATTGAACACTGTACATAGAGCCATGATGAAAAAACTTTTGAAGTGGAGAAACTGTGAACAGTTTGATGATACTCAAGGTGTGGCCAGCAAATGGATGATCTAAGAGAGAAAAAGGTCACTGAGTATGAGGAAGTCAAGAATCTATATACTGAACTAGTAATATTTTAGGTTGTTAGCATGATGCTAACCTTCCTAAGGAAGATTTCAGGAATTACATAAGGAAATACAGGAGTATATCATCCAGGACAAAAAAACAAAACAAAACAATAAAACGTTGGTGAGGGTGAAACAGTGCTAGATAGCAGAATGTTGAGAATGTAAATTGATACTCTGTGCGCTTTGGTGTTATCTGTAAAGCTTTAGATGTGCATATCCTCTGATTTTACAGTTCTGCTCCTAGGTATCTACCCTCAGGAAACAACCACACAGTAAGACAAAATACATGTTCAAATATGTTCATGGAAGTTTTGTTAGCAGTAGTAAAAACAGATTGTCAAAAACTGCTATAAAATGCAATGGGCTATTATACAATAATATAGTAGAACATTATATATATATAGCAATAAAAATGACCAATCCTCAACTATACTTAACAGCATAGTTCTGAACCAAAGAAGAAAGACAAGGAAATATTTAAAGTATAACTCATTTAATAAGTTAAAAACAGGCAATATAATCTATATTGTTTATCAGAGCATTCTTTTTTCTTCATCCCTTTCTTATGGGCTGTGCAACATTTTTTGAGAAAGTTATAAATTTACAGATTATAATTCAAGTTATCTCATTTTAAATGTGCTATCAGTATTTAGTCTATTATCACACAAAAAAAAAATTCATACCAGAAAAACTTCACATTGCTGAGATAGAGAATCATTTTGTAATGATAGAAAAATAATGAAAGGACACAAAGAAGATGAGAGCCACATTGTTCAAACATTTTTGTCGTTTATCTCTAAAATTGTCAACTGATGTGACCAAGATAACACAGTTGAAATGGAGAGAACTAAAACTTGAATGCAGGCATTCACTTCAGATCAAATTTTAGTAAGCAATCTAATCATTTGTAAGTCTCATTAAAACTCAGAATGTTGAGCTCATCCCCAGAGTTTCTGCTTCAGTAGATCTGAAGTAGGGCCTGAGATTCTGAACTCCTAACATGTTCCCAGGTAATGCTGATTCTAAGGAGGACTAACTGGTTTAGATAATGTCAGTAATAAGAGTTATCTAACAGGATATACACACATACACATTTAAAGGATTAATAATTTCAAATATGTAAAACAGTTAACATAGTGCTAGGCAGTAACATTCACTGCATAAATGTCGCTTTTTATTACTATTACTATTCCTCTAGAAGAAATTCTCAGTGAACAGTGGGTTCACTTTGAATGGTCATGTGAAAGTTCCCTGTGGTATGCCACCTTCCTCTCTTTTGCCACTGCATCCTCCCTGGCTCTTCATCTTTTTACATGTAGATGGGCTTTTTTTTTTTTTTTTCTCCTGGATTTTCCATTCTTCAGAGAGGAGAATCTAAGAAATTTGTAAACTGCTCTTTGCTACTAGAGATTGTCTACCATGAAATATCTTTGACATATTGCTGTTAAACACCACCTTCCCAGCTGGGCTGACGAAAAGAACAAAAGGATTAAAAGGGTCAGAACCCCATTCTGTTGCATTAAAATGAGAATCTGATGAAGTCACAGCCAAGCTAAAAATCCTTCAATGGCCTTACTGTTCTGCTTCCTCACACTCCCTCTCCTGCTTCCCAGCCCTTCATAGACCCACTGATGCTTCTAAACCTTGGAGTCCCTCCTACTTCAGGCTCTTTCTCACCTTGTTCCCTCTGGCATGATCACTCTGTCTTTTATCCACATGGCTCTTTATTCCCTACTCATCCTTCCACATCTGTTCAACCATTATTTCCTCAGGAAAGCCTTAGTTTCTAATAGTCCAAATTAGTTCAGATCACTATTTTATGCTCTGCAGCATCTTCATCTTTGATTTCAGAGCATTTATCACAGTTTGTAATAGTATATTTATATATGTGATGATTTGATTACTATTTGATTCCCTGGCTACAGTATTTAATGGAACTTTCTGTGATAATGGAAATCTTTTATAATATTAAACACTTAAAATATGAGTAATATGACTAAAGAACTGAAGTTTTGATTTTAATATCCTTAAGTGACTAATACCTACCCATGTTAGACAGCGGAGTGCTAGACCATAAGCTCATAAGGAAAGGAACCCAGACTACTTGCTCATTTCTGTATTCCCAGCTTCTATCACAGTATTTGATAAATGATATGATCTCAGTAAATATTTATGAAGTGGATTATCTTTCTAAACTCCATATATTTTAATGCTATAAAAGAGTTGGGAGTCTTTTCATTTTCTTTTTCCATTAGAATAATTCCCTCTGTTTTGTTTTGTTTTTTTCTTTTAAGAAATTAAAGCAAAGAAGAGAAAGTCAAGTATC
>PITA01022561.1:0-30094 GCA_004023965.1 Spilogale gracilis | reverse complement strand
AGGTGAAGACGCTCAGCCAGCCCCGAGGGGAACAGGGGGAAGGTGAGGACGCTCAGCCAGCCCCGGGGGGAACAGGGGGAAGGTGAGGACGCTCAGCCAGCCCCGAGGGGAACAGGGGGAAGGTGAAGACGCTCAGCCAGCCCCGAGGGGAACAGGGGGAAGGTGAAGACGCTCAGCGGACTTGCCTGCATTGCTGAGGGGGCCACACTGTCTGGGTGCTGGGGCCTTGAAGGATGAGGCCGGACCTGTGAGGGGCTCTCTGTGAGTTGCAAGTGGCTCACAATCTACAGCAGGGATGATGAAATCCAAGCGAAGCGGCCCCTGGGGGCTCAGCCGGTTAAGCCTCCGCCTTCAGCTCACATCATGATCCCAGGTCGTGGGATCAAGCCCCATGTGGGGCTCCCTGCTCAATGAGGAGTCTTTTTCCCCGTCTGCTCCCCCTTGTTCATGCTCTCTCTCTCAAATAAACAAATAAAATACTTTAAAAAGAAAAGAAAAGAAACCCAAGTGAAGTTTCAGGAAAAGACGTTCACAGTAGCAGCATTTATAATGGAAAAAAAGAAAAAAGTCAGTCCATCCAAACACCATTTGAAAGAAGAATGGCTACATGGGGTAGAATCATTCCATAAACACTGGGCCTGAAATGAAATGCAAGAAGCCACAGCCATGTATAATGGTACAGATGAATCTTAGCAACATACTGTTGAGTGCAAAAGTAAATCTCAGAAGATCACTTATAAGAAAAGATCAATGAAACTAAGAGCTGGCTCTTTGAAAAGATAAACAAGATTGACAGACCTTTAGCCAGACTCATCAAGAAAAAAGGAGAGAGGAGTCTAATAAATAAAATCAGAAATGAGAAAGAAGTTACAACTGATACCACGGAAATACAGAGGATCTTAAGAGTCTGCTATGAACAATTACACGCCAACAAATTGAACAACCAAGAAGAAATTGATACACTTCTGGAAACATGCAATCTCCCAAGACTAAATCAGGAAGAAATAGAAAATCTGAATAGACCAATTACTGTAGAGAGATTGAATCAGTTCTCAAAAAACTTCCAGCAAACAAAAGTCCAGGACCAGATGGCTTCACTGGTGAATTCTACCAAAAAATTAGAGAACGTTTAATCCTCTCAAACTGTTCCAAAAAAACTGAAGAGAAGAAAATGTTTCCAAATTCATTTTATGAAGCCTGCATCATCCTGATGCCAACACCAGTGAAAGACCCCATGAAAAGGAAAATTACAGGCCAACATCCCTGATGAATACCCTCAACAAGACATGAGCAAGCCAAATTCGACAAGGCATTGAAAGGGTCACACACCATGATCAAATGGCCCAGGGATGCAGGGAGACCCAATCAACGTGGTACACCCCATGTTACAAGTGAAGGATAAAAATCATATAGTGATCTCAACAGATGGAGAAAAAGCATTTGGCAAAATTCAACTCCCACTTAGGATAAAAATTTTCAACAAAGTAGGTTTGTTTATTTATTAATGTATTTATTTATTTATTTGAACAAAGTAGGTTGGTTGGTTGGTTGGTTGGTTTATTCATTCCTTCATTCCTTCATTCATCCATGTGAACAAAGTAGGTTTGGAGGGAACATACTGCAACACAGTCAAGGTCATCTGTGGCAAACCCGGGCTGACATCACAAGGTGAAAACCTGGAAGCTTCTTCTCTAAGGTCTCGAACAAGACAAGGATGCCCACTCTTGCCATTTCTATTTGACATAGAATTGGCAATTCTAGCCAGAGAAAATAGGCAAGAAGGAAAAATAAAAAGCATCCAAACTGGAAAGGAAGAACCATCATTATTTGCAGATATATTTTAAAAAACCCGAAAGACCACACACACACACACACACACACACACACACACACCCATACACACAAACAACTATTCGAATTAATAAATGAATTCCTTAAAGTCACAGGATACAAAATGAATATACAGAAATCTGTGGCATTTCTATACACTAATAAGAATCTAGCAGAAAGAAAAATTAAGACAACAATTCCATTCACAATGATGTCAAAAAGAATAAAAAACAGAAAGATTCTCTCTCTCCCTCTTCTTCTACCCCTGCCCCTGCTCTCTCTCTCTCTAAAATAAATAAATAAATCTTAAAAAGGAAGAATAAAATTATTGGTAATAAATTTAACTAAGGAGGTGAAAGACCCGTACTCTGAAAGCTATAAGACATCAGGGGGCCCGGCTGTCTCAGTTGGGGAGCACACAACTCTTGATCTCTGGGTTTTCAGTTCAAGCCCCACATTGGGTGTAGAGATAACTTAAAAAACATTAAGATTTTATTTATTTGACAGAGAGAGAGACAGTGAAAGAGGGAACACAAGCAGGGGGAGTAGGAAAGGGTGAAGCAGGCTCCCCACTGAGCAAGGAGCCCGATGTGGGACTCGATCCCGGGACCCTGGGATCCTGACCTGAGCCGAAGGCAGATGCTGAACATGGAGACACCCAGGTGCCCTTAAAAATAAAATCTTAAAAAAAAAACTATAAGACATCAATGAAAGAAATTAAAGACATAAATAAATGGAAAGATATATTGTGCTCATGGATTATAAGACACTATATTATAAAAATGTCCATACTACCCAAAGCAAGCTACAAATTCAATGTAAATCAAAATATCAAGGACATTTTTCACAGAATGAGAACAAACAATCCCAATATTTGTATGGAACCACAAAAGACCCTGAATAGCCAAAGCAATCTTGAGAAAGAACAAAGTTGGAGAGATCATGCGTCCTGATTTGAAGTTACACTACAAAACTATAGTAATTAAAAGAGTATAGTATTGACATAAAGCAGACAAATAGATCAATAAGATAGAACGAGAGGGTGCCTGGGTGGCTCAGTTGGTTGGGCCACTGCCTTCAGCTCAGGTCATGCTCCTGGAGTCCCGGGATCGGGTCCCACATCGGGCTCCCAGCTCCTTTTACCCATGATTCTTTAGCCTTTCAAAATTAAATTTTTTTAATTTTATTTTTTTCTTATTCTATTTTTTAATTTTTCCTCTTTCCTATTTTAATGTGTTTTTCAACTATTTTATCAATACCTTTTTTAAAAAAATCTTTATATTTTTCATTATTTTAGTCATATTCTATCCTTTCATTGTATTTATGCTCATTTTTTGTATACACATCAGTTTTTCTTTCTTTAAAACTTTCGAATACAGTTTCATCTAATAGATAAAAATATACCCTAAATCTTCTTTTCTAAGATTTTATTTGTTTATTTGACAGAGAGAAACACAGCCAGAGAGGGAACACAAGCAGGGGGAGTGAGAGAGGGAGAAGCAGGCTTCCCACTGAGCAGGGAGCCCGATGTGGGACTCGATCCCAGGTCTCTGGGATCGTGACCTGAGTGAAGGCAGTTGCTTAACCAACTGAACCTCCCAGGGGCCCCAAAATATACCCTAAATCTAGCACATGGCTTTGTTCTAGTCTCCAGTGTCATCACATTCTTTCCTCTTTTTTTTCCTTCTTTTTCCCAACCAGCTTCTTATCTTTTCAATTCCTTTTTTAGAATCTTTTTTAGCTTTTCATCTTTACAGTCATATTCCATCCCTTCATCATGTATACCCTCATTTTTGAACCTATATAAGTTTTTCTTTCTTTAAAATTTTGGGAGACAGTTTTTTTTAACGGACCAAAATACATCCAAAATTAAGTGTGTGGCTCTGTTCTATTCACCAGTCTAATCATATACAGAAAGACAGATAGATAGAGATATAGATTTTTTTTCCCTTCTTCTCCTCCCAGTTTTGGATCTCTTCTGATTTGGTTAGTGTATATTTTTCTGGGGTCGTCGCTACCTTTTTAGGTTTTATTTTGTTCTCTCATTCATCAGTACCTATCTGGATAAAATGACAAGGACGAAAAACTCAACTCAAAAAAAAAAAAAAAAAAGAACAAGAGTCAATACCAATGGCTAGGGACCTAATTAATAGGGACATTAATAATATGTCAGAATGAGAGTTCATAACGACAATTATCAAGGTGCTAGCTATGCTCAAAAAAAGCATGGAAGATATTAGAGAATCTCTTTCTGGAGAAATAAAATCCCTTTCTGGAGAAATAAAAGAATGAAAATCTAATAAGTTGAAATCAAAAAAGCTATTAATGAGGTGCAATCAAAAATGGAGGCTCTTACTGTGAGGATAAATGAGGCAGAAGAGAGAATTAGTGATATAGAAGACCAAATGATGGAAAATAAAGAAGCTGAGAAAAAGAGAGACAACTACTAGACCACGAGGGGAGAATTCAAGAGATAAGTGATACCATAAGATGAAACAATATTGAATAATTGGGATCCCAGAAGAAGAGGAAAGCAATAGAGAGGCAGAAGGTATATTGGAGCAAATTATAACAGAAAAATTTTCCTACTTTGGCAAAGGGAACAAGCATCAATATCCAGGAGGCACAGAGAATCCCCCTCAAAATCAATAAAAATATGTCCACACCCTGTCATCTAACAGTAAAACTTACAAGTCTTAGTGACAAAGAGAAAATCCTGAAAACAACTCAGGAGAAGAGGTCTGTAACATACAATAACGGAAATATTAGGTTGACAGAAGACCTATCCACAGAGACCTAGCAGGCCAGAAAGTATTGGCATGTTATATTCAGAGTGCTAAACAAGAAACATATGCAGCCAAGAGGCGCCTGGGGGGCTCAGTTGGTTGAGTGACTGCCTTCGGCTCAGGTCATGATCCCGGAGACCCGGGATCGAGTCCCACATTGGGCTCCCTGCTCAGCGGGAAGCCTGCTTCTCCCTCTCTCACTCCCCCTGCTTGTGTTCCCTCTCTGGCTGTATTTCTCTCTGTCAAATAAATAAAGTCTTTTAAAAAATTTAAAAAAAAAAAAAGAAAGAAACATATGCAGCCAAGAATACCATACCCAGGTAGGCTGTCATTGAAAATAGGAGAGATAAAGAGCTTCCAGGATGAACAAAAACTAAAAGAATCTGCAAACACCAAACCATCCCTGAAATAGTGAAACAGGCCTTCTAAGCAAAGAGAGGGCCTAAAAGTAACAGACCAGAAAGGAACAGAGACAATATGGAGTAACCTCACCTTACAGGCAATACAATGGCACTAAATTCATATCTTTCAGTAGTTACCCTGAATGTAAATGGGCGAAGTGCCCCCAATCAGAAGACACAGGGTATCAGAATGGATAAAAAAACAAGACCAAGACCCCTCAATATGCTGTCTCCAAGAAACTCATTTTATTTTTTTAAAAAGATATTTATTTGACAGAGAGAAACACAGCTAGAGAGGGAACACAAGCAGGGGGAGTGAGAGAAGGAGAAGCAGGCTTCCCACCGAGCAGGGAGCCCGATGTGGGGCTCGATCCCGGGACTCCGGGATCATGACCTGAGCTGAAGGCAGATGCTTAAGAACTGAGCCACCCAGGCACCCCCAAGAAACTCATTTCAGACCCAAAGACACCTACAGATTGAAAGTGAGGGAGTGAAAAACAATTTACCATACTAATGTACATCAAAAGAAAGCTGGGGTGGCAATCCTTATATCAGATAAATTAGATTTTAAGCCAAAAACTATAATAAGAGATGAGGAAGGACACTATATCATACTTAAAGGGTCTGTCCAATAAGACGATCTAACAATTTTAAATATCTATGCCCCTAACATGGGAACAGCCAATTATATAAACTAATTAATAACTAAATCAAAGAAACACATCAACAATAATACAATAATAGTAGGGGACTTAAACAACCCTTTCACTGAAATGGACAGATCATCTAAGCAAAAGGTCAACAAGGAAATAAAGGCTTTAGATGACACACTGAACCAGATATCTGAATATATATTCAGATATATTCAGAACATTCCATCCCAAAGCAACAGAATACACAGTCTTCTCTAGTGCCCATGAAACCTTCTCCAGAACACATCACATCATGAGTCACAAGTCAGGTCTCAACTGGTATCAAAAGATTGGGGTCATTGCCTGCATATTTTCAGACCACATGCTTTGCAACTAGAACTTAACCACAAGAGGAAAGTTGGAAAGAACTCAAATACATTGAGACTAAAGAGTATCCTACTAAAGAATGAATGGGCCAACCAGTAAATTAAAAAAGAATTTTAGAAATTCATGGAAACAAATGAAAATGAAAACACAACTGTTCAAAATCTTTGAGATGCAGCAAAGGCAGTCCTGAGAGGAAAGTATACAACAATACAAGCCTTTCTCAAGAGACAAGAAAAGTCTCAAGTACACAACCTAACCCTACACCTAATGGAGCTGAAGAAAGAACAGCAAAGAAAGCCTAAACCAGCAGGAAAAGAGAACTAATAAAGACCAGAACAGAAATCAATGAAATAGAAACCAAAAGAAGAGTAGAACAAACTAGGAGCTTGTTCTTTGAAAAAATTAACAAGATTGATAAGCCCCTGGCCAGACTTATCAAAAAGAAAAGAGAAAGGACCCAAATTAATAAAATCATGAATGAAAGAGGAGAGATCACAACCAATACCAAATTATAAGAACAAATTATGAGCAACTATGCACCAGCAAATTTGACAATCTGGAAGAAATGGATGCATTCATATAAACTACCAAAACTAAACCAGGAAGAAATAGAAAACCTGAACAGACCCATAACCAGTGAGGAGATTGAAGCAGTCATCAAAAATCTCCTGACAAATAAGAGTCAAGGGCCAGATGGCTTCCCAGGGGAATTCTGCCAAACATTTAAAGAAGAATTAATAACTATTCTCCTGATACTGTTCCAATAAATAGAAATAGAAGGAAAACTTCCAAACTCATTTTATGAGGCCAGCATTACCTTGATCCCAAAACCAGACAAAGACCCCATCAAAAAGGAGAATTATAAAAAAAAAAAAAAAGGAGAATTATAGACAAAGATGGATGAACATGGATGCAAAAAATCTTACCAAAATACTAGCCAATAGGATCCAGTCCAATAGCATATTAAAAGGATTATTCACCACAACCAAATGAGATTTATTCCTGGACTGCAAGATTGGTTCAACATCTGCAAATCAATCAGTGTGATACAGAACTTTAATAAAAGAAAAAACAAGAACCATATGATCCTCTTCATAGATGCTGGCAAAGCATTTGACAAGGTACAGCATCCTTTCTTGATCAAAACTCTTCACAGCATAGGGATAGAGGATACATACCTCAATATCATGAAAGCCATCTATGAAAAACCCACAGCAAATATCATTCTCAATGGGAAAAACTGAGAGCTTTCCCCCTAAGGTCAGGAACACAGCAGGGCTGTCCACTATCACCACTGCTATTCAGCCTAGTACTGAAGTCCTAGCCGCCTTAGCAATAAGACAACAAAAAGAAATAAAAACCATCCAAACCAGCAAAGAAGAAGTCAAACTCTCACTCTCTGCAGATGATATGATACTTTATGTGGAAAACCCAAAAGACTCCACTCCAAAACTGTTAGAACTCATACAGGAATTCAGTAAAGTGTCAGGATATAAAATTAATGCACAGAAATCAGTTGCATTTCTATACATCAACAACAAGACAGAAGAAAGAAAAATTAAGGAGTCATTCCCATTTACAAGTGCACCCAAAACCATAAGATACCTAGGGATAAATCTAACCAAAAAGGCAAAGAATATGTACTCAGAAAACCATAAAGTACTCATGAAAGAACTAGAGGAAGACACAAAGAAATGGAAAAATGTTCCATGCTCATGGATTGAAAGAATAAATATTGTGGAAATGTCTATGCTACCTTGAGCAATCTACACATTTAATGAATCCCTATCAAAATACCATCTTTTTTCAAAGAAATAGAACAAATAATCCTAAAATTTATATGGAACCAGAAAAGACCCCGAATAGCCAGAGGAATGTTGAAAAAGAAAACCAAAGTTTGTGGCATCATAATTCCAGACTTCAAGCTCTATTACAAAGCTATAATCATCAAGACAGTATGGTACTGACATAAAAACAGACACATGGATCAATGGAACAAAATAGAGAGCCCAGAAATGGACCCTCAACTCTATGGTCAACTCATCTTTGACAAAATAAGAAAGACTTTCTGATGGAAAAAAGACAGTCTTTTCAACAAATGGTGTTGGGAAAATTGGACAGCCACATGCAGAAGAATGAAACCAGACCATTTCCTTACACCACACACAAAAGTAGACTCAAAATGGA
This sequence comes from Spilogale gracilis, assembly GCA_004023965.1. Lineage (NCBI taxonomy): Eukaryota > Metazoa > Chordata > Mammalia > Carnivora > Mephitidae > Spilogale > Spilogale gracilis. Next base: position 21,871 of record PITA01022561.1, on the reverse strand, counting down.
TGAAAGATCTCAATGTAAGACAGGAATCCACCAAAGTCCTTGAAGAGAACATAGGCAACCTCAGCCACTGCAACTTTATCCTAGAAACATCACCAAAGGCAAGGGAAGCAAGTGGGGAAAAATGAACTATTGGGACTTCATCAAGATCAAAATCTTTTGCACAGCAAAAGAAAGTCAACAAAACCAAAAAACAACCAACAGAATGGGAGAAGATATTTGCAAATGACATTATCAGATAAAGGATTACTATCCAAAATATATAAAGAACTTATCAAACTCAGTACTCAAAGAACAAATAATCCAGTCAAGAAATGGCTAGAAGATATGAACAGACATTTCTCCAAAGAAGACATCCAAATGGCCAACAGACACATGAAAGCGTGCTCCACATCCCTCAGCATCAGGGAAATACAAATCAAAACCGCAGTGAGATACCACCTCACACCAGTCAGAATGGCTAAAATTAACCAGTCAGGAAATGACAGGTGTTGGCGAGGATGCGGAGAAAGGGGAACCCTCCTACACTGTTGGTGGGAATGCAAGCTGGTGCAGCCACTCTAGAAAACAGTCTGGAAATTCCCCACAAAGTTGAAAATAGAGCTACCCTACAACCCAGCAATCACACTACTGGGTATTTACCTTAAAGATACAAATGTAGTGATCCAAAGGGGCACACGCACCCAAACGTTTATAACAGTAATGTCAAAATTGCTAAACTATGGAAAGAGTCTAGATGTCCATCAACAGATGAATGGATAAAGAAGATATGGTATATATGGTATGGGTATATATATATATATACCCATATATATGGATATATATATATATAACGGAATACTATGCAGCCATCAAAAAGAATGAAATCCTGCCATTTCAACGAGGTGGATGGAACTGGAGGGGATTATGCTGAGTGAAATAAGTCAATCAGCAGAAGAGAATTATCATATGATCTCTCTGATATGAGGAATTTGAGAGTCAGGTTGGGGGGTAGTGGGGGTAGGGAGGGAAAAAAATGAAACAAGATGGGACTGGGGAGGGAGACAAACCATAAGAGATCTTAATCTCAGGAAACAAACTAAAGGTTGCTGAGGGGTGGGAGGGAGAGATAGGGTGGGTGGGTTATGGAAAAAAATAAAAATTAATTTAAAAAAAGAGAAAGAAAGAAAACCTTAGGCCCCGAATAGAGTCACTCATGTTGCTAAACCGGATTTTCTTTTTTTTTTTTTTTTTTAAGATTTTATTTATTTATTTGCCAGAGAGAAACACAGCCAGAGAGGGAACACAAGCAGGGGGAGTGAGAAAGGGAGAAGCAAGCTTCCCGCCGAGCAGGGAGCCCGATGTGGGACTCGATCCCGGGTCTCCGGGATCATGACCTGAGCCGAAGGCAGACACTTAACCAACTGAGCCACCCAGGCGCCCCTAAACCGGATTTTCATACCTAATGTAACTATACTTTCACCCTCCCTCAGAAATGTAGTCCTTTTTTTTTTTTTAAAGATTTTATTTATTTATTTGACAGAGAGAAAAACAGCCAGAGAGGGAACACAAGCAGGGGGAGTGGGAGAGGGAGAAGCAGGCTTCCCGCCGAGCAGGGAGCCCAATGTGGGGCTCGATCCCAGGACTCTGGGACCATGACCTGAGCTGCAGGCAGTCGCTTAACGACTGAGCCACCCAGGCGCCCCTTGGAAATGTAGTCCTGACCAATCAGTCAGAAATGTTCTGGCATACAAGCAAAGAGCTCTGTCGCACGTGACCTCTCCTGGCCCCAAAGGAAGATGAGGTAACCCAACTAATAACTGTAAGTCCCTTTTGCCGTCCCCAAAGGAAGGTGACCTGATCCAAAATCATCCTTTTTTCTGTTGACCGCTTCCTTGTCCTGCTTTTAGAAATCTTTCCTTTTCTGCAGCTCAGTGGAGCTCCTTTCTTTGTGCTAGAGGGAACGCAAACTGATGGGTGAATCGTTTAATCCAGCCACTCTGATCTTTTAAATCATTCAGTTGAATTTTTGTGGTTTGATATCACTGTCACTATAAACAAAACTTAAGCACCGGCAAAGAAGAAATTAATTAAGTAAAGTGGCCCCACGCAGGCCAGTAATGAGAGGGGGTCATCGGCCGGGCTGTGATTAACCCAGTTCTATGTACCTAAGGAAAAAGCTGAGATCCCCTCGATCTCAGCTCAGGTCTTGATCTCAGGGTTGTGAGTTCAAGCCTCGCGTTGGGCTCCACATTGGGCTCCACGTAATAATAATAATAATAATAATAATAATAATAATAATAATAATAAAAAAGGGGGGAAATGATGTGTCACTTGGAAATGAGCTGGAAACCCAGCCACCATACCAGCCAAGGCCTCTCATTTTGTAGGCAATGTACGGTGTCACCAAAGTGTTTAAAGAAGGGTGGGATGGGCTCAGAGATGTGTTTCTTTTCCTAATTCCACAGGTCCGGGCCTGAGATTCCATTCCTGACAGCCCCTCCTTCAGCATTCCCTCTAAGCCTCCATTCAAGTCAGCTGGTCGGGAAGGTGGGAGACCCGAGAGTCACCGAGCCTTTGTTCCTGGCAGCAAGTCAAACCTGCCCCAAAGCCTCATTTCCATACATTTGCATGAAATGGTTTCAGCTCCCCACCTCAGCCCCACCGCAGGGGCAGGCCCCTGGACCCCATAGGCCTCTGGACCCACCCCAGGCCCCCTTTGATGATGTCATATTTACCATGAAGAACTCTGCTTTTTCTGTTCCCTGGGGAATGATGAATCTTACATAACTCGACCTCCTTTGACCTTGAAGCTAGAATCATTGTATTCCATGAGGAGCCACGGGCAACTGGGAAGTGGTGGGACAAAGTGGGAAGCGGGTGGGTGGGGAAGGGCAGAAGAGATGTTGGAGGCACTGGGCAGCCCTGAGGGTCACTTGGAAGGTGGGGTAGAGAGCTTGACCCTGAGTCAGAGGGACTGAGCCCAGCTCCGCGGTCCCTGGGAGCAACGGGGAAGGGACGCCCCGCCCTGCCCCCAGCTCAGTGGAGCTCCTTTCTTTGTGCTAGAGGGAACGCAAACTGATGGGTGAATCGTTTAATCCAGCCACTCTGATCTTTTAAATCATTCAGTTGAATTTTTGTGGTTTGATATCACTGTCACTATAAGCAGGGGGAGTGAGAAGAGAGAGAGAAATATCAGGGCAGACAGCTGTGGGGCTGTGGGGCTGTGGCCTCTGGAGGAGACTAGGCTGGGGGGCGGGAGGAGGCAGAGCACAGCCTCTTATCTTTGGACTTTTACGACTATTTGCATACATTAATTTGACCATACAAATTTCAACTGGAAAAAAGAAGGAAAAAGCATGTCAGATTCAGTCATGTTCCTACACATGCAAATTTCAGGGAGTTCGGAACCTTAGAAATTGTGCACCAAGTCGTGGGTGCAGCTTTCTTCTGAAAAGGGGCCTATATGTTTTACTGTGTTCTCAAAAGAGTCTGTGACCCAGTAAAAATCATTAACATTTATATAATACTATAGGCTCTGAGATACACACACACACACACACACACATCCTCACAACAGCCCTATGAGAAACAGTCTATTGTGTTAAATCATGAAAATTCAACAGAGGAAATTTGAAAGATCAATTGGCTTTATTGATTCATGAATCAGGAAGCATCCCGTCTAACAAGTAGAGGGGACTGGGAAGGGCTATGGAAAAACCAGACAGACTGGGAGCGGGGGAAAAAAGGAAAATATTAGCAGAGAATCCATTGCGGAGGGCCTGGATTACAGGTCATGCCAGGACTTCCGGTGAGGTCTGGGGACATGAAGATCGCCTGGGCTCCAGCCATGGGCCTCCCAGCCGGCTCCAGACCTTGATTCCCTGGAGGCCTCCCAGCCGGCTCCAGACCCTGATTCCCTGGAGGCCCAGAGAGAGAGGGGGCCCCCCGCTCAAGCGCCAGAGCATCTAGAACTGCACTGATGTAAGGGAAGCCCCTGGGCCCTGGATGGTGGGGGTGGGGGGAGCCTGGAGGAGTGGCCGGTGCCTTGAACAAAAGGATCGGAGGGGTTTCCTGGAGGAGGGAAGACCTTCAAGAGCACTCCTCAAGGTAGGGAAGGTTTGAGCAGGCTGAGAAGTGGGGGGCCAAGAACAGGCCGTGTCCAGACAAAGCAGGAGGAGATGGCAGGAGTCAGGTAGCCCGATGAGGGGTCTTGGGGCGCGGGATACTGTGGATCATGAATGCGCAGCCGGCAGGAGAGTCCCCTAACGATCTCCCCTAGCCCACCTAAGACAGAAGCCTGTCCTGGTGCGTGGTGTCAGCCTGAGAGGGGGATTCCTCACTCATCCCCACGGTGTGAGGGTCAGCGAGGCAGGTGTGGGCCATCGAGGCAGAGCTGTTTCCCGCCGGTGTTCCCCGGCCCTGCAGGCTGGCCCCGCAGCCCCCGCCCACCTCTGCGCCCGGCCCGCCGGGCTCACGCAGGACTTTCCCGGGTTCCAGTGTCGGGCGAGAGTGGCTATTTCCCGCAGGCTCTGCACAGCAGCGAGCTCAGAAGTGCCAGCGCGGTCGGTGCCACACTGTTCTCAGCTTTTAGCTCTTGTGGGGAGTGAATCTCGCACTCAGCACCCCGCGGTTACCCGAGCCCTCGCCCCCACCCCCAGCTCCGCGGCCCCGCTGCCGGCAAGCCCTCGCCCGGCGCTCCGCAGCCCTGCTGCTCCCCGCCACTCCAGCATGCGGGGGGGGGGGGGGCAGCAAGGGGACCCCAGAGGCAGAGAGTGGGCCGGACTGGCAGACTTGATGGGCTTGATTTGCCTGATGTCCCAGGAGCTTCTTGAGGTGTGGGGGACGCTGCCCGCCCCCCCAGCCGCCGGCCTCAACCCTGCGCAGAAGGACACTCGGTGGAGGGAGGTGGGTGGGGTACACCGGCCCAGGGAACTCACTGAGAGGTGCCCCCCACTCCCGTGGATCCGGGCAGAGAGGCAACTGTTTTCAGAGAGGTTCAGCGGGTGCCTGGAGCGGGATGAGCCGCCGGTGCGTGAACAGTTGGCACCGAGCTCCTGAGCTCCCATTACACCCAGGGTTGTAAGCACCCTGCGTGGCTAGGTCTTAGGCCGCATGAAGATTCAAAATCTGCTGTGGAACCTCCCAGGTTTTAAATGTTGGCGCCTAGGTCAAATTTTTTTTTTTTAAGATTTTATTTATTTGACAGAGAGAAACACAACCAGAGAGGGAACACAAGCAGGGGGAGTGAGAGAGGGAGAAGCAGGCTTCCCGCCAAGCAGGGAGCCCGATGTGGGACTCGATCCTGGGTCATCGGGAACTGAGCCACCCAGGCGCCCCTAGGTCAGATGTTTAAAAGAATTTTGGGTGGTGTGAACAGAACGCACCCAGGAGGCCCGCCAGACCCACCGGCCAGGAGGGGGAGTGGTGCTGAGACAGGGTGGGGCTCTCCAGCGCATCCACACTGAGATGTGCCTTTGCGGGAGGCCCCTGCAGAGGGGGTGGGGGTGCGGGGACTGGCGAAGCAGCCTCAGGACCCCAGATCCCAAAGTGCGCGACCCCACATCGGGGCTTAAACAGCATTTTTCAAATGGTCCTCTGTTCCTAGATTTTCTTTATTTCTTTTTTTTTTAAGATTTTATTTATTTGACACAGAGAGATCACAAGTAGGCAGAGAGGCAGCAGAGAGAGAGGAAGAAGCAGGCTCCCCGCTGAGCAGAGACCCCCGATGCGGCCTCGATCCCAGGACCCTGAGATCATGACCTGAGCGGAAGGCAGAGGCCGTAACCTCCTGAGCCCCCAGGCGCCCGAGATGTTCCTTATTTCTGGGCAGAACAGACCGCAGCGCAAGCCTTTCCCAGAGCAGAGTGCCTCGGGAGTTTCCAGGAGACGAGGTAGATGTGACGCTTCTCAGAATATTCCCACGAGGCCCTGTTTCTGACACGTACCCATTGACAGCGCAAAGGCACTTACTACCAGGCCGTAGAATGTGGTTCTGGAAGTGTGGCTGACCACACGAACCTACCCACTCCTCAGACCCAACATCCCAGGTTGGCCGTAGCAAGAGCATGGGGGTGGGGAGAGCGGCCAAGGGGAAGCCAGGCCAGAAGGCGCTGGCCAAGATCAGTGGGAGCCACCGAAGGGTGTTAGGCTGAGAGGGACATGAGGAACTGAAAGATAAGCACTCAGTCCTCAGAGAGCTGACCAAAGGAGGGGGACCAGGCCAGGGTAGGGAAGGTGCTACAGAGTGGCCAAGGCCCAAAGATATTTTGGAAGTGAAACAAAGGGTCAGGACTCGGTGGCTGGAAGGCTGAGGGGAGAGCGGGGAAGGGAGGAGGTGAGGACGGGGCCCAGAGTTGGGCTAGATGGACAGAGCCCAGACAGAGGCCCCCCTGGGTGTGGCCTGCCCCACTGCCCATCTTAGAAGGGAGCTTCACTCAGACAAACGGAAGCCACCTGTGGTTCCCATGGCAACCATGGGAGAGAAGCAGTGGAACAAGCAAGAGTGGAGGAGGAAGGAGCAGGTGGGGGGGGCTGCTGGCCTGGTCCGTTCCCCGTGGGCCCCAGGAGCTCAGAGCCTCATCACCGCTTCCCCTAGGCAGCTGACAGTGCGTGGCCAGGAGAGAAAGGCGGGGCCCTCCCTCCTCGTGCTCCCCAAGTCTCCTGTTCCCAGGAGCCAAGTTAGGTCCAAGTGGTCCAAGTTCTTGCTGCTGCAGTGAACCCCAACATCACTCTGAGTCCCAGGCTGTGTCTGTTGACTTTCAGTAGCCCTGGTCACGACCGCTGGGAAGAAAGGCAGGGTCAACTCCGATGACTGTCTCTCCTGCTGCCCCCACAGCCACAAGACTAGTCTTAGCCCTGACATCAGGCTGCAGCTGGGGCTGCTGGAGAGGGCTGTGTGTCTGCCCAGCAATGCATTCTGGCCCCGCCCAGCTCTGCATTCTGGCCCCGCCCAGCTCTGCATTCTGGCTCGGAGCCCAGCGGGAGCACCGGCTGGCTGTCTATCTACCCCAGCAAAACCCAGCCGCTCAGCAAACAGGCCTCCCTGACACTCCCAGCCCCGCTGCCCACCTCCCTCTAGGACCTTCTGCTCTCGTGGGGACCCACACCCAGAAAGCAGACACACTGCACACCCTCAGTCACACGCACCGGCCCTTCCGGGGCTGGCCCTGCCCAGTCTTTGGTTAATTCCCATTGCTCTGGCCTCCCTTACCGACCTGGTTATTCTGGTTGGGAGTCAGCTGTCCCCTGGCACATGGAGCCAATGTATGCCATACTATCGGTGTCCACATCCATAGGATAATCCCAGCAACCCCAGAACTGAAGCTAAAATCCTCCCTGTGGTTCAGATTGAATATCACCCTCTCTATGAAGCCTTCCCCCATGCCTCAGAGCTAAATTCACCCTCCTCTGTGCACCCAAGCTCCTTCTATCCCTCTGGGGGGCTATTTGTGCACATACTGTCTCCCCCATGAGACGTTAAGCCCCTGAGAGCAGGGACTGAGCCCGGTTCATCTGTTTCCCCCAAAAGCCCAGCATGGTGTTTGGCATACAGCAGGCACTGCCGGGGCCTGGGGAGGGCAGAGGGTGACTGTGGCCTCGAAGAGAGGAAGAGGCTCAATGTCAGCCACTAGTTTGCCCTGTGGTGCGGGTGGCCTGCCCCCACTCCCGACCTATTGTGAGAAGACCGCCCCCTCCTCGGCCCCGTGGCTCCCTCTGGGGCGCCCTGGGCTGGGCATGACTGTCTGACCCCAGAGGACATTTGCTGATCTCTGGCCCAGTGGGAAAAGACTCGGCCAGACTGTCCTACTAAGTAATTTGACCAGAGACCTTCCACGTGAGGTCGTCAGTTCGTGATGGAGGCAGAAGCCAAGAGCCTGTGTCTGGAGCGGCCAGGACACAGAGGCCGTGCCACTGTGCAGGTGAAGACAAGCAGTCAGGACAGAAGGGACGGTTCTGCGGCCTCGGACTCAGCCGAAGCCCCATCTCCAGAGACACCCGCCCACCGCCTGGTCCCACCTGCCGCGCGCGCACACACACACACACACACACACACACACCGTGCGCTGCATCCAGGCTCTGGGCCAGCGCGCCCGGATGTTCCTGACACAGTGCCAATGGTCCCCAGGCAGCCTGGGTGACTGCCCAGCCTGGGGGAGGGAAGCCCGACCTCGCCCCTCTGGGAGGGGGCCTCTGGGACCCTAGAAGGACCATGGCATAGAGAACACTGTGTTGTCCCACACCCTTCTCTGCTGTGGGAATGGGGGCCCCCTGAACACAACCCTGGGCCCTATATCCCAGCACACGGGAAAAGACGCCCCTCAGGAGTCCAGGCCGCAGCGCCCAGGGTACCTTGAGGCCATGCCCCAGCTCTGGGCCTCCACGAGCCAGCCCACCGTGTAGGGCCTGATGCACCAGCGTGGAGCGGGGCACCGCCTCCAAGGTCCAACTGGAGGCAAACACCCACGGCTTACCCTCCAGGCCAGGGGCCGAGGACATGCTCGGCTGAGGCCTTTGATTCGTCTCTGGGCCTCACTTCCTCCTCACTCCCTCCTCATGTGAGTTCCTGCGGGCCCGACCTCGGGGGCCTCTCTGTTTCCACAGGCTGGTGGGGGTCCTCTGATTCTATCTAGCCCGCCAGGGCCAGGGGCCCACCAGGCCTGACCTGTCTGCCCCCTCCCTCCTGAGTCAGAACATTCTGGAAAAGGGGAAGGTGGGAGGGGCCCCAGAGGCCCAGGAATGGCCATCCCTGCCTGGCCCCACCCCCGAAGAACCATTTCTCCAAGAGGGGGACCCAGGTGGCAGAGGGCTGTCATGCAGCCATGTCGGAAAGGCCCCTGGCCGCCGACCGTACGTGCCTGTGCCACCGGGAGCAGCAGAGCTGGTAAATTACCGCCGAGGGCTGCACACCCCCATACACTGTATTTACATCCGCCTTGGGCCTGAAAATGGATATTTATGCATTTTCAATATTCACGGCAAACGGCCCATCACTCAGCTCCGCGTGGTGGGCAGCACATGGCACCAGCCCCGCGGAGACAGTCCTCTCCCACCTGGCTTGCCAATTTGGGGGCTTCCGAGTGGAGCCTGGACCCAGAGCCCCACCCCACCCCCGAGCCCCTGCCTCCCTCTTAGGCCCACAAGCTGCAGGGGAAAGTGGAGGGGACAAAGGGCCCCACCAGCCTCCGCTTGGAGCCTCGGGACCAACTCAGAGACCGGGTCAGTCCCACTTTACAGACTAAGGCCCAAGGCTCAGAGAGGTTGGGGGCCGGGGCAGCGTCACACAGCATCCTCTTCAGGCCAGGAGTCTTTCCTCCCCATCCCCACGTGGGGTGACTCCCTCCTGACCAAGGAAAGTGGCAGAGTGGGGCTATGTCTCCCAATGTCCGCATCCTTCTTTGTATGTCTGTGCTGAAGGGCTCCCTCATCCTGGCTCCGATCTCTAAATTCCTTTCTGGGTCTCTGGCTCTCAGGGGCTCAGTTTCGGTCCCTCGCATCTGTTCTGTGTCTTCCACCCCAGGCTCCTGTGCCCCCACCACCCTCTCCTATCTCACATCCCCTCTCACCCTCAGAGTCCTCATCTTTGTCCACCCCTGTCTCCCTGACTTTGTCTTTGGGGCCGAGATTAGGGGTGCGGTGGGGGAGGCTGCCCTGGTGTCCAGAAGGGACCCCCCTTGGGGGATCGCCTGTCCCCTCATGCTGGCCCCGAGAAAGGAGAGCCCCGAGGCCCCCATGCCAGGGACCCACAGAGTGCAGGTGGGGCCAAAGTCGGGGGGTTCCGGGGGCAGATTCCACTCAGCAGAAGCCAGTGAGGCATTGGGTTAGACCCCATCCCCAGAGCTGTGTAGAGGGCCCTACAAGGAGATTTCTGCTTCAGTCTAACTGTGTGCCCTTGAAGGGCCCTCTGGTTTTAGGGTTGGGGCTGAGTGATGGGTCCCTGGGCCTGCCCTGAGCTGAAGGGGTTAAAGCCTGGGCCCTGAGAGCTCCTTGACCCTGCTCCTACTCCACCTGCACCTCCCCAGCTGCCCCTTTCCTTCTCTCCCTCCCTCTCTGACTCTCTCTGTCTCTCTGTCTCTGTCTCTCTCTCCATCCAACCATTCCTCTCTCCTTCTCTTCCCTCGCTTTCCATCAAGAACAAGAACTAACGTGTCCTCAGCTCCTGCCTTCTCACTTCCCCCAGAGACTTAAGCAGCCCAGCACCACGGGCCTGGTTAGATTCCAAAGAAGACATCACCCTCGCGTGCTCTGTTGCACGCACGTGTGCGGGCAGGCGTTCCTGCCCAGGACGGCGTCTCCATGCGCCCCAGGGGCCCGCTGTCTGCTCTCGCGCGCTCTGCATGTCCGCTCAATGAGTTCATCGACATGTGCAGGTCTGCGTGCTGTCCCCCATGCACTCCTGGGTCTGGAGCCGTGTGTCTCGGTGTGGGTGTCGGGGCCCCGATGGGCGTCGGCGTGTGTGCGCTGAAGCCGGCCCTGCGTGTGCACGTCCCTCGCAGAGCCGGGTGCTCTTACGACGTGTCTGGGCGGCACGCAGCACTGGGCAGGTGTGTCTGGACACAGACACATGCGTCTCGGTCCTGCATGCCTGCGCGGACGTACACCTACGTGTGCCCTGGCGGACAGGAGTGCGTGTGCACCTGGCGGCCCTGCGCACCTCTCCCTCCTGTCTCCCCGGGTGCCAGCAGCGTCGTCCCTCCCAGAGCTGGGTGCGTCTCTGGGGTGACTGTGTGGTGGCTCTGGCGGGGCCGCGGCAGAAGCCTGAAGGTAGGAAGGCGAAGGCTAATGAGGCCACTTTCCCTGCCTGCCCCGGAGCTGGTGCCACTAATTAGCACATCAGTAAGCAGCTCCCCAGGTAAGGGCTGCTGCCAGGGCTCCGCTCTCTCCCTCCTCAGGGATCCTGTTCTTCCCCTCCTCCCCGGTCCTGAAGACACTGCAGGAGCCCTGGGCACCAAGGAGAGAGGCAAACAGAGAGGGGAGCCAGGACCCGGTCCCACAGGGCACGCAGGATGACAGCCCGCCTGCCCATCAGCGTACTGGCAGGAAGCCCACCTCTGCACACCCCTGTGCTCAGGCACGGTCTCCAAAAGGCTTCTGGGAATGCAAATGTGCTTCTGGGGAAGCGAAGGCCCACAGACCCTGACCAGTTATCCCTCCACAGACAACAAGCACACTTCTGAAAAATAAGCCCTAGACGGGGAGCCAAGTGGGCTGGGTGATAATCCCAGTGCTGTGTGACTTGGGCACGTTCCTATACCTCTCTGGGTCCTGGTTTCCTTGTGTGAGAAATAGGACTAGAGCTGCTCTTCTCAAAGAACGGCATGTGTGTCTTTGGTGAGACGCAGGACTGTCCCTGATAGTGCAGGGAAATGTGAGTGTGCTGTGTGGGTCACGTATTTTCACGTGTGCATTCTCACACGTGTGTGTGTGTATTTAACAAGCACATCGGGCTGATCTCACAAATATTGCTGAAGACGGGCAAAAACACACACATGTGTTTTAAAAGCGAGCCAGCTTAATGAAAAATGTTACATAAGTGAGAGTAAAGACTGGCATAAGGGCGCCACAAACGTCCCAAGAGAAGCCGGCAGCTGACTGCAGCCCGGGTCAGCGGCCTCTGGAGGCCCTGGGTCCCAGCGCTCGACCCCGGAAGGAGGAGTGCACAGACTGATGCCTGCTTCCCGCTTTTGTCATCACCGCGACAGACAGTCATGTGGGCGACAGACAGGAGAAGCTGCCGCGGGGTGCATGCGGGGGTCCCTCCCGGCCACAGGCCCCCACGAGACTCAGAGGACACAGAGCAGCCTGTCCACGCACGTGACCCTTAGGGTGACTCAGGCCAGATCAGGCCAGGGCACGGGAATGGCCCAGACTGAAGGCGGGAGGTAGCAGGGGTCTGAGCAGAGAGGGCCCAGGCTGGGCCTGGGGTGTCCTGGGGGACCCAGCAGCCACACATCCTGTGCCACCTGGGGAGGGGCGGTCTGCACCCTGCCCCCAGGCCAGTGATTAAGGTCCTCCAGGACGAACAGCCTGTCCCACAGCCCCAAATGTCTCTGTCCTCCAAGAGGTGGGGTGTGACTCACAGGAATTTACAGCCCAGCCTGCAGACTGATTTACGAGTCCGCCTCAAGCCCGGCCAGCGGGGAGTGGCCGGCTGTCAGCCCCCCATTGGCTCTGATGGATGAGGCTGTTTCCTACCAAGACAAACTCCCCTCTGTGGCAGGCAGCAGAGGGAAAGGCCCAGACACAAGGACCAGCCCATCACCCACACCTGTCCAGCTCCGGGCCCCTCTCTGGCTCTCACGGCCCTGACCCAGCTCCACACAACGACACCCAAGGAAGACACACACCTGAGGGGCCTGCCTCCCGCCAGGGCTCCGCGTTCCCAGACCTGCCACTTACTCACCCCTTCCCAGTGCCCCTCTAGGTAGAGCCATTCCAGGGCCCGAGGCTGGACATGCTAAGTTCCAGAATGGATCTCTGAGGAAATCTGGCATACATGCATGTCTCAGATGAGCCAGAGGTCCAGAGAGGGATGGGCCTCGCCCAAAGGCACATAGCAGCAACAGTGATGTGGCTGAGACCAGAGCCCCCAGCACCCTGGCCTGGGATTTCAGCGTGTGATCATAGCTGAATTTTCGTGGTGCCGTGAGGATACTTCTTCTCCGAATGAGGACTCCTCTCTCGAGAATGGGTGGGCTTAGGTCTGAATCTGTCCTCCACCACTTTGTGTCTAAACGTCACAACTTCTCTGTGCTTCCTTACCTGAAAAATGGGCCCCAAAATAATCCTGGCCTTATGGGGTCGTTATGAGGTTCAAGTGATGTGCAGGGAAAGTCCCAGGACTGAGCTAGGCCCCTAGCAGGTGCTCCCTAGGTGTTCACCCCTGATGACTTAAGGGGTCCCACTGCCTGATTTGCCAGAAGAGGAGGGAGCCATTTCTGCTGGAAGAGGAGGATCGAGGAGGAGATGTATACAGGGCCACAAGATGGGAGTGAGGCCACTTCCTGCTGGAAGAAATCCTGAAAGGATCCCTGGAGGAGGTGGCTTCAAGCAGAGGATTCAGAGCTCCACCACTCTTGCCTTAATGTCACTTGGGGGCTTCCTGCGCACCACATGGCTGAGGGGAAGCACTCTGCCCTGAAAGCCAATGCCCGCCCAAGCTTCTTCCCCGGGTGACCTGGCACCAGGCCCCTCCCCTCTAGACTACTGCAAACTGGACCGGAGAACACCAGACCTGCAGAGGTTTCTGCAAGCCCCTCCCCTGCAGTACCCAAATCTTGCCACCGGGCGGCAGCAGGGAGTAAGGCCGGGGTCCCGCCCCCTTCCTGCTTCTGAGGCCACCCAGCTGCGGGGGGCAGGCCCACCGCCAGGACCGGGAGTTCTGGGCCCCCATGCCCGGGCTGCGAGAAGGGACACACCTGGGCTGGGCTTCTGGTCTCTCAGCCCTGGCTGTGCATTACCGGGCCAGCCCTACCCTCTGGCACTCAGCTTCTCTAAGTGCTGACCTGCTCGTCGCGGGAAGATTTCATAACCGCCCCCCGCGCCCCTCCAGCAGACGCCTGTGTCTGTCCTACCCCCTCGGTGTCCCCAGAGCCCGGCACCGGGGATGGTCGTCTAGATGAGAATCACCGCCTGGAGGCCCTCTCCTGCCCGCCCCCTCCCGGGTCTAAGAGTCTCCCTCCCGGAGCGCCTCCCAGCCTCCCAGGTCAGCCTTTCCCTTCCTCTCCACCCCTCTCAGCCCTGCCCGGTGCCCACAGGCCGAGAGCAGGACGTTTGGGGGCGGCTGCTCTCCCTCGGCCTCCAGGCCCCTTTCTCCTCCCCTGCCTCTCTCTCTCCCTTTCTCCTCCCTTGCCTCTCCCTCCCCCGTTCTCCTCCCCTGCCTCTCCCTCAGTCCCTCTCCGGTGAGCCCCACTCTGCACTGCATACTGTGTTTACAGACAAGGATGACTGTTTTGTATTTCTCTTTTGTCTCCCTTCCTCCCCTGAAGGGAACCGTGCTTCCCTTCTCCCATCAAAAAATGAAGGCTCCAGAAGAGAAAAAGCAAACAAAGGCCAAGGCCGGCGGCACCCACACCTACGGCCACGCACCTGCACACAATTCTCCCCCAGTCAGGGCCTCCCCGAGCTGCTCTGCTGTTTGGGGGATAATTGAAGATGTCGGTCTTTATTCTCACGGATAAACAGGGCGAGGGGCTGGGAGAGCGAGAAAAGATACTGGGGAGCCAAAGGGAGGCAGGAAAACTTAGAGGGGCAAGAGCGAGGTGGGGAGAGCTGGACACAGAGGGACAGACCCCGGAAGGAGCAGGACCCGGCAGCCACTGTGCCCCCAGTGAGCTTGGAGATGCAGCTTCTGAACCCCCCAGGAATCGGGGGTATGCTCTCCAGCCGCACCCAGCCAGGGGTCAGCAGCAGGATTGTCAGGGGGCAGGACTGCCTATGCCAGGCCTCCTGTCCTTGGGTGGCCCCCGCAGTGGGCATCTCTGAGTGCCGAAGGCAGGGAGAGGGGGTCTGGCTTGGCTTCATGCACGAGGGCTCACAATCAGACGCACCCCATCCAGAGGTAGGATGGCCTGACCCAGACTGCACAGCTGGCCACCAGCTCCTGGCTGGCCGAACTCCTTCCGGAGCACAGGGACGGAGCACAGGGACGTCCCAGCCTCCCCTCCCCCTCTGTACCTGTGCATGGGGGCGCAGAGAGGAGGGGGTGTTCTCATTGTTTACCTCTCCAGCACAATGGGAGGCAAGAGGGAGCCTGGGGGCTGTAGGGGATAAAGAGGCACCTGGAGAGGGGGTGTGCCTGGAAAGGGAGAACCATGTGTATGCTACACGTCTGTGTGCATGTGTCGCGCGCACGCGTGTGTGTGTGTGTTTCCACGTGAGGGCAGTGCAAAGTCTGTGTCCAGGAGGGTCTGGTACCGGGGGGCCTGTGGAGAGTAAGGGGGCGTGTCTGCGTGTGCCTAGGTGCGCATGTGCGTGTCTTTGTGTATGTGAGGGTAAGGGATGTGGGTTTCTGCACAACTCCTACCTGTGTGCCCGTGTGTGACGCGTCAGTGTGTCTCTCGGGCTGGGCCCCTCTTGCTCCTGGCCCTGGGCCAGCCACCATCCTCCCAGGTCCCGGGAGTCAGAGTGACAGTTGGCACTCAGGGTCTCTCCAGCAACAACAGTGACAGAGAACGAGCCCCCAGAGTCTGGGAGAGTCATGTGACTGCAGTTTTGCCACCATGCCCTGGCCAGGGTGACCCGTGGAGGCCAGGCTTCTCCCTGCCCCTGGAGAGAAGGGAGGGAGCTCTGGTGGGCAGACCCTGCGATTCGCCTGCTGTCAGTGGCCCTCCGATGTCTGCTCCTGGTTGGGGGGAGTGGCTTCTCATCCTCCCCCATGAGCCAGAGCCAGTCTCTGAGCACCTGGAGGGCACCGCTGGGCTTCCACAGCCTTCTGGAACTCCCAGGAGCAGCCAGAGCCTGGCAGAGGGCAGGAGCTCATCAGATGTCTATTGAATGAATGAATATCATGTCTGAGTGAGTCACGGGCCGGGCTCCAGGGCCCAAGTATCTGAGGGCACAGGTTAAGTCCTCGGAGAATTCAGACCAGGGCCTCTCACTGGAGTCAGAGGGGTGGGGCCAGCACTCAGCCACGCTTGGGAGGCCACGCCCTTCACCCTTCTGCAGGTCGCCTACCCAGTCACCCCTACGGAGGCAAGCCCAAGAGAGGGGCCCTGCTTTGTCAAAAGGTCGATCCCAAGCTAAAGGACCCTTTCATTCTGTGGGCTGAGGCACAAGGGAGGAAGTCCCATTCATCTTCGCAGAGGCCGCGAAGATGGCTCGGCCATCTCTCTTCCAAATATCTTCATCCCCCACGGACTCATTCTGAGTCCTCCAAGCTCCCCTCCTTCCCTTGGGATCACAAACCAGGGCTTAGTTCTAGTTTTAGGGCCAATATCCTGTCCCAGGATCCCCTGGCAGCTGGAGCCTGCCAGGCTGAGGGTCTGTCCCACACTGAGCCCGGCCTCCAGTCACAGACTGACCCCAACCTAGCCGCACACTGAGCCCTGGACCTGGTCCCACACGGAGCCCCAGACCCTGGTCACACACTGAGCCTAGATCTTTATTTAGAGACAGATCATTCACTATCTCCCTGGCCCTGGACCTTAGTTTCCTCAGTCTTCCAGTGGAGGGCCTTGGAATGGGATAGGCGCTAAATCTGCAGAGCCCTACTCAGAGCTTGGCCTGTGGCTTCCCCGACCGGGTGCACGGGAGGGCAGGAGCCGCTACCACCGCCAGCCTCCCCCACCCAGGACTCTTAGCCAAGCTTCCCAAATTTCGGCAGCCACCGTGATGAATGGCATTGTCGGCAAAATGACATCTTTCTAATCTGCTGCAAGACAGACAGGCCCCCAAGCGCACTCTCGCTCCTGCTCTCGCTCCTGCCCTCTCCTGCCCGGACCGACCTCGCTGAGGAGTGGGGAGGACGGAGGACAGGACAGCCATAATGCCCCGGGCCTTGGGCTTGCGGGGTGGGAGGGAGGGGATTTCGGGCCTGGAGTCAGATGTGATCCGGGTGGGCTTCCCTACCAGCCCCTTTTAGACATACACAGTGTTGTGACTGTCGTTGTCATACTCCGAAGATAATCTCTCATTCTTTCTATCCGAAGTTAGTTCTTCATTTCAATTTCCATTTCCAATTAAAACCTGAATATTGCTCCAACGTGACCGCGGCCTCCCGGGAGCCCAGCAGGAGAGTGGGCACCTGGGGCAAAGCTGGAAGGGGCGGGGTGCGGCAGGTGGGCCCCCTCCTGGCCAGTGTGCGGCTCCTCTGCCCCTCTAACCGGGGCACTGTGGGGCGGGCGAGGTTGGGGAGCCCCCTGCAAGCAGCTCTCCAAAGACAGCATGGGGCAAGCAGACCTTCTCCCAGCAGTCCTCCTAGGCTGGCTGCGGCCTCCGGGCTCTGCCCATTCTGCCCATCCCTCTCTCACGGCCCAAAGAATCCCCAAAATCACACGTCTTACCTAGACCTGCCACGCTGAAGTCAAAGCCAGAGTGCCCTCCAGGTGCCCACGACTCGGTCCTCGGATCGGCCAGCCTCCTGCAGCCCAGGCTCCTGCCCTCAGAGCTTGCCCGGGGTCCTGCCCTGCGCGCATCAGTCCCACGGGCCTATCTCTGTTCTCATCTCTACCGACACCAAGAACACACCCACACATCATGGCATCTGCCCTTGTCCTCTCAGGTCCTCTGCCAGGAAAGACCTCCTGAGCCCCCATCCCCAACCGCGCGACCCCTCCTTCCTCTGCCCTGCTCCTGTGGCACGTGTGCACGCACCAACCCCTGTCAGGGACCAGAGTCTCATCACTGTGGAGCTGGAGGGAACTTGACCATGCTCCAGACCTACGTTCCCCCCCCTCTGTCCCAAGGGCAGCCCTGAGGGACCCAGAGGACAGGAGCTCCCCAAGGCCCCATAGCGCGTTACTGGCAGAGCTCGGACTAGCTGTCCAGGGAGCCTGCCCGGGGCTTCCAGCTGCCTCCCTTCTCCCAGGCAGGGACCCCTACTACGTCTCCCGGGATCCCAGCCCCTCACCCAGGGCAGGTCCCAAAGAAGCAGCCGCGTTTGCAAAACAAAAAACTAAATAAGTGAAAATATTTTAATGCCTTCTGTGCGCTAGGCACACCAGGCACCAGCTCTACTCCTTGAAACCTTGGGAAATGGCTCGGCTGCATATAGAAAAATAACTTTTGCGGGGAGGGGTGGGTGAGTGGCCCAGGAGGGGCCTTAGTCGTGAATGTCGATGATCAGCGGGCACAGGTGGGGTGAGTGCTTGATGCCCATGGTGAAAGCAGGTGTGTGGGGCTTATGCACCCAGACCTGCTGGACGTCGTGGGAGCCGGGGCCAGGCCGAGGCGTGTGGTCCAGCGGGTAGGCGAATCGCTTGGCCATGCTGTAGTCGGGACTGCGGTTCAGGTAGACGGAGGGCTCGGGCCGGGCATGCACAGCCGGCCCGGGGCCTCCTGCCACATTCTCCTTGTAGAACCAGCTCTTATGTTCCGAAGCTAAACTATAGCAAGGGGCAGCTCGGCTAACGGGGGTGTTGGGCCCCAGCAAGACCGGCAGCTGGTACTGGCTGGGGGCTGGGTTGGGGTCCATCACTCTGTATGGGCACCGGTAGCCAAAGGTGTACTGGGGAGCCCTGCGTTCCCCAGGTGGGGGGATCTTCTCCACACAGTAATGGCAGGAGGCTGGGTTGGGGCTCACGCCTAAGAATGGATGAATGGAGGGGAGGGGTCTCAGGGTGGGAGCCAGCCTACGTCTCCTGGTGTCCAACTGATGGGTCCAGGTGGAGAGGTAAGAGGCCTTGATTAGCCTGATGTGACGTCACTATAACCACTTTGTCATCAGGCATGGACATCACCACCCCTGCACAAGGCTACGGGCGGGGGGAGAGACTTAGTGACATCAGGGTTGACACTGTCATCATAAGCTAGAAATCACAAGTGTCATCAGAACATCACCCTTGGGATGTCGGCATTGTGATGTCATCCCCGTGACAGCGCCCAGAAAATATCCTGAAATCGCTAGTCTGTGAGCTCATTAGCACGGCAGTGCCCCTGATTCCCCGGGAGCCCCATGATATTTTTCTCATAACCTCACCCGCCAACACACCTGCCTAACCCTGGCTTCAAGACTAAGTACTGTGACACCCACACGGTGACATCAGAGTCTTGATAGAACCTTGCAGGGAGGGCCGCCTGGGTGGCTCAGTCATTAAGCACCCGACTTTGGATCAGGTCTTGATCCTGGAGTCCTGGGATCGAGCCCCGCATCAGGCTCCCTGCTCGGCAGGAAGCCTGCTTCTCCCTCTCACTACCCCTGCTTGTGTTCCCTCTCTGGCTGTCTCTCTCTCTCTGTCAAATAAATAAATAAAATTTTCAAAAAAAAAAAAAAAACGTGCAGGGAGATGCCAGGATCCAAAGACATACCTGACAAGGAGGAGTCATGACCCTTTGCCCCTGCTCAGGTCCTAAGGCTGGACCCCCATTCCCCATCCTCCCAACCCCCACATCCCTCTCCCATCCCATCTTACGCAGGTTAGAGATGCGTTCCTCCATGGGGACCTGCGGGCAGCTGGACATTCCAAACCGGGTTATTTTGGGATCCAAGAAATAGCAAGGCCCAGGGCAGCAAATGTCCATGAGCCCTGCAGGATAGCCACAGAGAGGCCCAGTCAGCCCCAGAGGATGCCCTGGGGTGAGCCTGAGATCCCCTTTGCCTAGTAGAGAAGTGAGGGCTCCCTTCTGATTCCTTGGACTCTTGGGTGTTTCCCGACCCTCAACTTTCTTGTCTGCAAAATGGGGCTTTTGATGCATGGCCTACCAGTCTCAAGAACTTGCTCAGAGAAGCTGATAAAATAACAGCTGCACAGCAGCTCGCTCCACTCCCACTGACTGGGGCCGGGGGTGAGAAGGGGCCCAGCCCTGGACGGGGTCCCTCTGCTGAGGAGGCCTTGCCACACCAGGGAGGGGCCCAGCAGGCCTCCCGATCTCTGACCCCGATACGCCCCTCGAAACCCCCGCCCCCTCCTCTCGCTGGTCTTGGCCGGCAGCCAGAGCCCTTCTGTGGCTTAGGACCACCTTAAGCTGCCTGGGAAGCTTGGGGGCCACCATTCCCACCAGATTCCCCGACCCCCCAGCTATTTCTGCCCAACTTCTGTGGCAAGTGAACCCACAGGGGCCAGAGCTGAAGCGCCCTGGCCCAAGACAAGACAGAGAGGAGGCGCTCCCCTGCCCACTGACGTGCCAGCGGCCGCGGGAGCCCCCTCAGGAGGGCCAGCTGGGAGCTCCCCACAGAGCTGCCATGGGGGCAGTGGGTCCCCTGGGCATCCCTGCTGGCTGCCTTCTGGACCCCGTGAGCCACCCAGCTGTCCTCTTCAGGGCAGGCCCGGGTTCCCGGGGGGCCCGGGGCTACAGGTAATGGCTCCCTAGCTCTCACTGCCGCCCCGAACACCAACAGTAATAACCCTGAGGGCAGGGATGACGGGCTGCCAAGCACTCACGCTTCTCCGAGTGTCTGGTGTGCAGAGAACAGGCTGGCTCCTGGAACATGGAGATATCGTGCTGTGAGAAGCCCGTGCAGGATGGCCGGAAGTACTTGGCCGGGCCCGGGCCTGCGAGGGTGGACAGGGCAGCTGTGAGCCTCGGTGCAAGGGATAAGAGGCAGGGGAGGACCCATGAGGACACGGGCATCTTTGCTTCTGCTGACATCACACCGCCACACTTCCCACCATCCAGCTTCCTTTGGAGGGAAAGACAATGTTGCGATCTTAGACAGCCATCGGTAATCGAAAGATAACAGTTACAATTAACTGAGAACTTGCCCTGCGCCAAACCCCACACCGAGTACTGACACAGAAATTAAGGATGCTCCAAGTCACACGAGCCCGGTAACGTGAAAGTCCTGAGACAAGCAGCCAAGAGACCGCAGACATGTGACCACATACGGAACCACCTCCCACAGAGACCAGCAACCAGGCGTTAACAATGTAGGAAGAATTAGTCTGTCTGCTTTCAGGGGCGGGTTAGATTCAAGGGAATTGAAGACAGCTAAGAGTGGGCTAAAACTGGAAAATCATACACGGTGCTCCCTCCTACCCCTACCCCCTGAAAATCCCCAACAGCCAATACTGCCTCTGAGGTTCAGCTTGAAGGTGCAGATCTTCTGCCGGCTTGGAGAAGAGTCCTCGGGAGCTTTGCAGGAGGCAGGGCTGGAAGGCTGGGGCACCTTCAGCCGCCCTACAGAGAGGAATCTAAGCTCAGGGCTGGGCCTGCTCACCTTTGATCATTGCCATGACCACAGGGGTCTGCTTCACCTCCTGCCAAGAGGGCCCCTGAACCTTCTCTTTAGGGTGCTGCCCACTGAAGCCAGACTTCCTGGCTCCCTTGGGCAGTTTCATGGCTGGGGCCCGGGAGGGGGCAATGTCTTCTGAGGGATCCAAGTGGTGGGCGAGGGGCTAGGCTTGTGTGGAGCCTGGTGCAGATGCTCCAGCCCAAGCCCCTGTGTCCACTCTCTCCCCGACTCAGGAAGCTGCTGGGGGGTTGGGAAGGAAGTCGATCCTCTGGCTTGAGCAGCTGAGGCCGACCGGGGCGCAGCCAGCCACAGGACCTAGCAGGCTAGAGCTAGGGATGACATCACCACAGAGCTTGGACTATGAGCCCCAGAGTGTTTATTTCTCCCGGTTACCGTGGCAGCTCAACTATAGAACCCTGGAAGCTGGGTCCCCTATTCCCAACCAGGATACACGGCCTAAGGGTGCTCAGAACCCCAAGTCAGGGAAGGAAAAGGGAGAGGGGGAGTGACAGAGCCAGCTCTTCTCTGCTGATGGGTGCCTTGAAGTCAGAGAAAGGAAGGGAGAGTGTGGGTGGGTCCTGAGGGAAGGTTCCCACAGCCTGGACAGTCCCCTGCGATGGCCCTCTAACCCCTGCCCCTCCCACCTATCCCCCCAGGCTCTGGACATGCCCTGCCTTCTGTCTGTTTCCCCTTGGAAAAGAATCAGACCAATTATTTCACACTAAGGTGTAACTGTCTGATAGCTTCCCAGACTCCCATCCCAGGACACAGTGTCTTTAGAGATCCATGTCTCGGAATGGATCATGTCAAGGAATGTTTGCTTGCCCGCTGCTGGCATTTCAGACAGGGAATGGGAAACAAATAAGAAGGATGGAGGGGGGGCGCCTGGGGGGCTCAGTGGGTTAAGCCTCTGCCTTCGGCTCAGGTCATGATCTCAGGGTCCTGGGATTGAGGTCATGATCTCAGGGTCCTGCTCAGCAGGGAGCCTGCTTCCTCCCCTCTCTCTGCCTGCCTCTCTGCCTACCTGTGATCTCTCTCTGTCAAATAAATAAATAAAATATTTAA
>PITA01022560.1:0-30095 GCA_004023965.1 Spilogale gracilis | reverse complement strand
GGAGGGAGGGAGGAGGGAAGGAGGGAGGGAGGGAAGGAAGGGAAGGGAGGGAAGGAAGGAAGGAGGGAGGGAAGGGAAGGAAGGAAAGGGGAGGGGGGAGGGAGGGAGGGAGGGAAGAAAGGAAGAAAGGAAGGAAGGAAGGAAGGAAGGAAGGAAGGAAGGAAGGAAGGAAGGAAGGAAGGAGGAAAGGAAGGAAAGGGGGAGGGAGGGAAGAAGGAAGGGAGGGAGGAAGGAGAAGGAGAAAGAGAAAGAAAGAAAGAGAGAGAGAGAAAGAAAGGAAGAAAGAAAGAGAAGGAAGGAAGGGAGGAAGGAAGGAAGGAAGGAAGGAAGGAAGGAAAAAGTGTTCAGCACTCTGCTTAGTATATTATCAATGCTAAAGAAATGAAGGCAGAAATTATCTTTTTTTTTTCCCAGAAACTCTTTTTTATTATGTTATGTTAGTCACCATAGAGTACATCGCTAGTTTTTGATGTAGTGTTCCACGATTCACTGTTTGTCTGTAACACCCAGTGCGCCCTCCTTAATATCTATCATTGGGCTAACCCATTCCCCTATCCCCTCCCCTCTAAAACTATCAGTTTGTTTCCCAGAGACCATAGTCTCTCATGGTTCTCCTCCCCCTCTGATTTCCCCCCTTCATTTTCCTTTCCTCCTCCTAATGTCCTCCATGCTATTCCTTATGTTCCACATATAAGTGAAACCATATAATTGTCTTTCTCTGCTTGACTTACTTCACTTACTATAATTGCCTCCAGTTCCCAACATTTGCATCAGCTCTGATGGAACTGAACAGAAACTGTCTTTAACTGTGTCATGGCCATAGACCTGGAGCTGGGCTAGCACCTTTCCTACACGTGATCTGGTTGGTTTTTAATCTACACAGCAAGTCTAGAGTAGATATGGTCCTCCAACTTTTACAGATAAGGAAAGGGAGCCTCAGTGAAACCAGACAATTCATTGACCGCCACCTATCTAGTAAGTAGCAAGATTCTAACAACTCCAAAACCTACGCACGTTTGCTCTCTCAGGCTCCCCTCTACTCAGCGTAACAGAGAGATGAACATGGGTCTGAAGATGTGGGTGCCAGGTTTAACAGCTCACCACTTAGGAGACTGTGGACTAAATAACCCAGTTTCCCAGGTCCTCCAACTTCTGTGTCCTTATGGGGCTTAGAGAGAGAGTTATGCATGTGAAGGTATTTTATAAACCATAAATTTTATGACAAATCATTATAAATCTTGAAAACAAAATAAAAGTCAAACAAGCAAAGGATGGTGCCTATAAAATAAACTGAACTTATTTTCCCTATAAGCAACTTGCCTCTTAAGAATTTTTTCAAGTATTGGGGCGCCTGGGTGGTTCAGTTGGTTGAGCGACCGCCTTCGGCTCAGGTCATGATCCCGCAGACTCAGGATCGAGCCCCACATCAGCTCCCTGCTCGGCGGGAAGCCTGCTTCTCCCTCTCTCACCCCCGCTGCTTGTGTTCCCTCTCTGGCTGTGTTTCTCTCTGTCAAATAAATAAAATCTTAAAAAAAAAAAAAGAATTTTTTCAAGTATTTACTAATATAAAAATTTTACTAATGGGAGATTTGATAGTGATTAAATCCACCGGTATTGGGAAGCTTCCACCTTATCATAATAATGACAATAATAATAATGTCACATTTATTGAGTGCTTGGCCTTTGCAAGACTCTAGGTGTTAACTTGTGAATTCTCCAAAATCTCCGTTACTATAGACCCCATTCTACAGCAAAGCAAACAAGGGCACAGAGAGGTGAAGTAACTGGTCAAGTGAAACCTTAGGCTGTGAATCCAGACAGCCTCGCTCCCCTAGCCACATTTAGTTACAAAGCAGGATAACAGTGCACACTAAAACTCCATCTTCAGAAACTCCAGGGTTTTTTTGTTTGTTTGTTTTGTTTTTACAGAAAGGTACCAATTCTTGAAAAGGGGACACCACACTTGTGGTGAATGTTAAAATATTCCCGGGCAAGTTTAGCAGAACAGAAATATTCAAGATTAATTCTCCCGCAGCATATTGCCGGCTTCTCTTGGCAGCTTAAACCCTTCCTAATCGGACTTTTCATCAGTCTCGGTGACTCATAACAGGCTAATGATCTCCTGTCCAAAGAGTTTCTCTCTTTCAGTCCTTCCAGCTGTCCTGGTGTGGTAATCTGGGATTAGACCAGGAGCATCAACTATGAATTCAGAGCTGAAGAGCTCTGAACTCCCAGGTGGAAAGGTTCAGATATGGGCAAACTGGTAATAATGATGCCCTAAGGACCAAGGACCGGGTGATGCTTTCTCTAGTCTACCGAAGCCAGTGTTTATAGTAACTGCTTGCATTTGTTAATTTAGAGCAAAAGGCAAATGTGCAGCTAGCTACCAGAAAAGATCCTGCCTCTCTACTGGGTACCTCATTTTTGTCCAGAACCCTGTGCTGACATCCACTGTATCCCAGGGGAGCCCCATCATATGCCATTTAGCTCATGGGCTGATTCCCTAACTTCTGAGAAAGAGGAGACAGATGGCCAAGCACTTGGGAATGATTGCTCTTCAGAGTTATTTAGCAGGACGTCAATGAGGAGAGACAGGAAACAGGAGGCAATTTCTCCTCTATAAGTTCTCAAAGGACAAAGAGTTTTTGGATGTGATCAAGCAAGTTTGATATTTAGATCAATTAATATTTAGTAAATTTCTACTATGTGCCAGTCCCTGAGCTAGATGCTTTCCTATGTATTATTTTATGCAGTGCCCCTACGAACCAATAAAAATATCAATGTGCTTTCAAGTTACAGAGACTGAATATTAAAACATAATGGATAAAATCCTGCAGTTGAGCAGAAACACTTTAGAATTCTGCATCCACCTCTCACTCAGTGCTAGGGATTATCCAGACAAGTGCCTATAGATTTTTCCTTTGTTCCATTGCTTAATCTAGTTCAGTATTTCTCAAACCCCGGTGAGCAAAATAATCGTTGTCCAGGGTCATAGACACCAAATCTTATTTACTGTGCTTCGTGGTCAATTTCAGGGTATTTCAAGGTTATTTTCAGGGACTCTGCATAAACTTAAGCAGGTTGAAACCAGGAGGAACACAGCAGCTGGAGAGGGCAAGGCAAGGGGGTTGAAGCCCAGCCTACTTCCTACTGTTCAGCTGATTCAGAGGGAGCAAGGGATACTTTTTTGCAATTCATGTGTCCGGAGAGGGGCCACTTTAGAAGCTGACTTGATAAATTTAAACAAAGTTAAGTCCACTGCTCTTCTGTTTTTATTTTTTTTTAGATTTTATTTTATCTTATTTTATTTTAATATCTCACTGCTCCTTGAGTTTTATACCTCCTCCACCCACCACCTCGTCACTGGAATGTGAGCTTCATGGCCCAGGGGCCCTATTTAATCATTTCTATGTTCCTAGCATCTTATCCAGTGCCTGTAATATAATAGATTCTCCCTAAAGAATGGTTAATATAGAAGACGTTTAAATAAAATTAACTTATTATTTCCTTAAATAATCATTGAAGGAAAATAAACTTAGCCAACATCCAACGATAAAACTAATATGTGTCATATGTATGGTATACATAGGTATGTAGTAATCATTGTACAGTCCTCACCAAAAAAAACTATAATATAGGCATGATTATTTTAGCCCCATTTCTAGCTAAAGAACAACAATATTTAAATATGTTTATTTTACACATTTAACTAATACTAATATAACTAGTATTAAAATTATAGTATGATCTTGCCTTTTCTCTGAAATATGTAATAAATACTGTTCCTTGTCATTACATATCCTTTAGAATAACTTTTTAAATATTCTACACAATAAATATCCTATTACATCAAAGTTGTATTCTAACACATTAAAGCCTTCTCTTATGGCTGGACATTTGGACTCTATCTAATTGTCATTCAAAAACTATTTTAGCATATAAGTGTTTTCCTTAATCCCTGATTATTAATTAGAACAGAGCCCTCGATGGGGGGGGGGGGCGGGAACTGGGTCAAAGAGAATGAGTTTCGAAAGACTCAGGACACACCTTTGCTTTCTTAAAAATCACCGTGTATGTTTTCTCTGCTCAAAAGTGACAGATTTAGTTCCAGGTATGTGCCAGGTAACATACTTCATTTTTCTAATGCTTTTTCTGGCTGTTGTTTTAGACTGCTTTTTCTATTACTATCATGACCACTACCATTAAAAGCTAAGATTTATGGAGATCTCACATGGGGCTGGGCTCTGCAATTAGCATGCATTATCTATTTAAGCTTTACAAGCCTCTGGGGCCAGTGTGGACGTTAATCCCATTTTGTCCATGACATGCAACTGTTAAGAATAAAGCTAGGAACTGCAGCTTTGGTCTGTTTCTTGTCAAAGCTGTGATCTTGACCATTCAGCTGGCACCTTTTAAGAGTAAACACACAGGTAATGGCCCCTTGAAGTATAAATAGTAAGGCTGCTACAATTATAACCCTTTTGTCTTTATGGCAGTTTACAGGACACAAAGCACATCCACATGAAATTATGTTAACTGATGACCAAATTCACCTCTTTATACTGAAGACTAGACTTTTCTTTCCATTCTTGTCTATGATAGGCTTAAGAGCCAAACGAAGAGAAAACAAAAGCAAAGTAGTATTTCTCAGAGATTCTATGGCAAAACTGTTACCCAGAGGGAAGTGGCACAAGACTAGGACTTTGATTACAGCTTGACCTTTCAAAGAGCAGTACTGGGAGATGCAGGAAGGAGCAGTGGCCCCTGAATAGGACACAGAAACTGCAAAGACAACAACCGATGACGCTCATTCTCACAGCCAGAGTGCTTGGACATTCTGGCCATGTTCAAAATGACCACCAAATCCATGCCATTGCAGATCGAAGTGAAATCAGGGCAGGCTACTACGGTAGAACTATGATTCCACATCGCAAAATACAGTTCAGGTAAGGGAGAGACTGATGTTGTCTTGATCAGTTGTAATTATAGTCCTGAGAGCGATACTCCTGAGCAAAATGTTGAAGTCCCAAGAGCATCCCTGGCATGACTGTATCTGCCCTTTTGAAATTCTTCTCCCCATTTCCCGCGGAGACCACAATCTCTGTGCTTTCCACAGACAGAGGCCAGTTCCACAGATGCTTCCTTCCACAGACCCTTAAGAAGTACCACCTCTCAACCAGGATTCCCGGGTTCAAATCCTGGCTCTTCCCTTATTGAGCTGTGTGCCTTTAAGGAAGTAATCAGGTCTCTCTATGCCTCAGCATCCTTATCTTAAAATGGGGATTATAATAGTACAGATGTTGTAGGATTGTGGTGATTAAGCAATTTAACACATGGGAATGTACATCAGTGCCATGCAAGTGTTTCATTGTTTACTATTCCCTCCTGTTGAGAGTTCCTTCTCATATGACTCCTCCCCACTCCTCCAACGATCAACTGAGAGCGTGGTTAATGTAATTAAATCCTTCTGAACTCATAAAAGCCAAATGCTTTGGTGTATCACCCCATGTTGTTTTCATATGGAGAGAAACTAGCAAATATTGCAAAGCTGAAATATAATGAAACCAATCTCTCAAGATAAAATTTCAGGTGTGTGTACATATAAATGAAGATACATGTGACAGAGAGAAAGGTATTTTAAGGTTTCTCAATGCACTTTTGGGATTTCAGAAAATTCAAGTTACAAGGAACTTTTACATGTGGGAAAGCTGGGGGCTCCTCGCTGGCTCAGTTGGTAGAGCATGCAACTCTTGATCTCCGGATCTTGAGTTCAAGCCCCACTTTGGGTGTGCAGCCTACTTTAAATAAATAAATACACAAAATGTACAATTCGTATGGAAAAGCTAAGCTCCAGAAAGACGGACTGACCCTCAAAGACCCAGTGTTTCCTGATTATCATCCAGCTTCATGATGCTCAGTCGGATTCTCTTTTCACTACGTCATGTTATTCTTATGTCTCTAACAATTTACAGAACATTCTTGAAAAACTGTAAATATAGAAGCTGCAAAAGGAAAATCCACTATCTCCAAAAAAAAATATGCTAGAAGTGGTGTAAAGATAGCTCTGATCTTGCTACCCTCCTCCTCAAAATCTTCATTCCCAGAGCAAGGGATGAAAATTAACATTCCTAAACTACACCTCTCCCTCTGCCTTCCCATGACTGTTCCTGCCTCATCCCTCTTCCCTTAGGGATGTCCATTCTAGTCTGGACTCTGTCCATCCCTTCCATCTCCTCTTCTCACACCCATTGCCACAACCTGCATCTCCCCTCTTCCTTTCTTCCTGCAACACCCCTCTCCCAACTCTGAATCCTGCCTACTGAAATCTTGTTAACACTTCAAGATAACCTCTTCCCCTACTGGAATGTTATTAATATTTTGAGATAATCTCAGCTCTTCCCACAACAACATAAGTAATTATCTTGCTCCTGTATATGTAAATAAAATGTATGTATTCTCTAGTTTGAGAATTTTCTCATAATCCCATATTCCTATGTACATATCTTATCTCCACCACAATACAGAAAGCTTGTTCAGGGTTTAATCATAACCTGGTTCATTTTTATATCCTTCCCAGCAATCAACATGTTCTCTTTATAAAGTGTTCACTGAACTGAATAAAGAAAAATATATTCTGCATGCCTGATTCTTCAGAAAATCTATAGTGAAATTTTCTTTATAGTTTTCCTAGTCTAAAACATCTTTAATTTATGATCTGAATATCCGTTGTAGGCTATTTTTTCAAGTGTATGCATCCCCTACCAAAAAATAATGTTAATGCTCATTCTTCTGAGGTGCATCTGCAGCCAAAAAAGTGATAAGTCCAAGAAAGTAGACCCCCCTACCAGACATGGCATTAGTTAATATATTATGTATTAAGATAAATTCAGGCTTCATATGGGAAAAACAAAAAGTGTTTTCCTGTTCTGACCTTGAGCTAATAATTTCCCTTGGCCCTACCCAAAATCTTATGGCCTTTCAATAATTCTCCTATCTGGGAAAGAAAAGAGTTCATTAGCCAAAAAGCCAAATGAATAAGAATACATAATATACATGAATGAGAAAACAAATAATAAGCAAACAAATTAAGAAAATTACCATCTACACAAGGAAGAAAGAAACTGTAATTAAATCAAACCTAAAGTGTAATTTTAAGCCTGTAAAATTAACAAAAACATTTCTAATGATTAAACCTACTGTTGACACAGATAGAAGGACAATCATCTCCTAAATACACTGTCAGCAGCAGAGTAAAATTGGCAGAATCCTTCCAAAATCAGAATGATAAGCAGCAAGGGTTACAGAAATGTTCTAACCTTCAGATCCAATAAATCTATTTTTGTAAGCATGTACCCTAAAAATAATTGAATGGAAGGAAAAATAGTATATGTACAGCAGTATTTATTACAGCATTACTAAAAATAAAATGAAAACAGGAGGCAATCTAAATATGCAACAATAAGGCCATGATTTAGTAAATTGCAATAGATCAACATGATGAAATTTTATATGGTTAAATTATTGTAACTATAAGGAAATATAGCAAATGCTTATGATGTACAGTTAAATGAGAAATGCAAAATATAAAACGCTACATACCCTATGATAGCAACAACGTAAAATATACCTATCTAATGGAAATTTGGAGAGCAATATATAAAAATGGGAGGAGGTACACAATAGTTCTTTCAGGCATCAAATGAATGAGGGACTTACTTTCTACATGTATAAATCCTCGAAACTTCTTAAAAATTAGTAACTTTTATTATCCAACCTACTTTTATGTCACCCATTTGTTCAGCCAACCCACATAATTGCTCAGTGTTTTTCCACCGTAACCTTGTTAGCTAAACTAATATGCTTACTGAGACCTAAATATGAATTACTCATCCCATGAAAGGCAAGTTCAAGTAAGTCATGGCCCTACCTTGTCCCTATAAGCTCTTAGATAATCTGTAAGCTCTTACA
This sequence comes from Spilogale gracilis, assembly GCA_004023965.1. Classification (NCBI taxonomy): domain Eukaryota; kingdom Metazoa; phylum Chordata; class Mammalia; order Carnivora; family Mephitidae; genus Spilogale; species Spilogale gracilis. The sequence goes on along the minus strand of PITA01022560.1, from coordinate 22,127 downwards.
TTTTCAACATTTTGCTCAAAACTCAACTCTAGGAAGCTTCCCTTCGTGATTTCTAACAGAATCATTTACCCATTATCATCATCATAACGATTTCCACTAATTAATACATCATTTTCTAGGCATCTACCAATTGTTAGAAGATGTGTGTTTTTACTTTTCTAAACAGATTTCAGGTTCTCAAAAGAAAAAAATAAGCCCTCTTCCTCTTTTTATTTTTTTCCTTTTGTTATTTCCAATTAAGCCCAGTACAAAGGTTTTTACACAGGGACTACTCAGTAAATTTGCTCAATGAGCGGAACCCTAAATCTTCCAACTTCAAAATATCTTAGTGTGCTAATAAATGCAACCATCAATAAATGTTTTCCAATGTACTAAGTCTGTCTACACTGGGCTAGTCTCATTGCTTCTCAGTCTACTTACTGCCAATTTTTATTAATTACTGACATGTCTGTGATAACATGGAGGAGCGATTCAAATGAATTTGTTTTTATTAAACATCAGTTTTATGGCTTCATACATTGTCCGACTAATAGTCTAGGCAGATCTTTTGGATTCTAACTTTATGTTGAGAGCAGCAAAAATGTCTCAACTTCATGAATTTGGATAATTTTCTCTATGACCTGCATTAACAGATACATAACAGGCAAAAATCAGTGAAGAACAAAAATGTCAAAGACCATTGTCAATTTAAAGAATAAGCAAACAGAGAAGCTTGAAATATATAGTCTGGTCAGAATATGATTTGAGTTGATAGACAATAACACAGATATGTTTAAAATTTAAAAGTAAGTAAGTTACAGCAGCTATACTAATAGAAAATTAAGATTAAATGTAGCAAATAAAAATACTAGTCTCTAAGAATTGTGTTAAAGTTATTAAATTAGGTAGTAAAAGGTTTATTTAATATCTGGAAGGATTATCTGTAAATTGATGAGCCATAAGAATCACTGATTACTTTGTTTACTCTCTAGGAAATGTTCACTGATCAAAAAAATCTTTTGGTTATTTTATTTTTTTATAACTAAAAGTTACATGCAAAACCATTTGATTTTAAATTTCATGGCTATTCTTTCTAACATAGTAATAGCTTTTACCCTCTTAGTAAATAGAGTCAACAGGGATTAGTTTGTGGTTGACTATTTAGGATCTTCAAGAGATACAGGGCAATAATATTTTGCATGGTAAGTACATATTAAGTTTAAAGGACCGGCATCAACGTCGCTTCACTGATCCTTCCAAAAGTTGAGTTTGGTATGCCCCTTCTATGTTCCATGAATATGTAGTGACTGCCCTTACCACCTTACAGTCATTCATTCATTCAGCTATCCAAACAATGCTTACTGAGCGCCATTTATGGACTGGGAAGTATGTTGAGATTATTGCAATAAATGACTCAGCCTCCATCCCTCCTCACATGAAGCTTAGAGTCTAGAATAAGAAATAGAAATTGTGTAACAATCACAAAAATCAATTATATTGCTGATAAGTGCTATGAGAAGAAAGCAAGGAGTGATGAGAATATACAGCAAGAGATAAACATCTAGTCTTGGAGGACAAAGAAGTGATCCTTGGAGAAGTAACAATTTAAGGTGAATACTGACAGACAAGCAGAGTCTGGCCAGACAAATGGGAGAGGAAAGGACACTACTGAAAGAAGAACAGGCAAAGAGGAAAGTTCTGAGGTTAGGAGGACCTTGGCACGGATGAGGTGCTGGTGGAAACAAGAGCCGTGTCACTGGCATATCTAACATGAAGAGCAAGGCAAACATGGAAAGTATGTAGGGGACAGAAGCCTTGGGACCCAAGAGGCCAGATGAAAAATGTATGATGTTACCCTAAGAACAGTGGTAACTAATAATTAGCCGGGTAAATGCCTGGCCCTCCACATTTGACAGCAAATGTTCTTATTTCATAATCCCGTAGTCCCAACATCTCAGGAAGCACCTGATACACTGTGGGTGTTTGATGTTTGCTGGATGACTAAAAGAATGAATGAATGATCCTTTGCCTCTCATCAAAGAATTAAGAGATTCTGAGTTCCTACGGACTGATTTAATGGGGATAGGAGAGGGACGATTCCAACCACTACTGTTTCACTACCTATCCTTCTCCAGTGGCATTTAAAAATCCATTCATTGCAACTGATGTCCAAGGCAATGTGATAAAAGGCTACCAGACAAGCGAACTATTCTACAATCAAAGCAAAATTCTGGCCAGGGCAGGATCCCAACAAAGTCTCCCTGGAAAACTATCAAATCACAAGCCAATGTTCTGAGGTTACAGAGTGAACCAACAAGCCTTAAGAACAATCCCAAAGAGGAAGTCAGCTCAATAACACAGAAAATGTCTAGAGGAAAACTGCTGTCCTTCCACAGTAACCTGGGAGTGTGATCAGAAGTGATGAAATTGAAGGCTTTGATTAGAACGTGCATGCAGGGTGTTCTTCTGACCTGGGGATGTTTTGTTTTTATTCTCCAGCTAGCCCTTTGCTCTCGGTTAATTCAGGCATGCACAGGCCTTTTCTTTTCAAGCATGCAAACAAAAATCTCTTGCAGTTTCAAATGTATTGCCCTCTCCCTTGTAGTCCACTTGATAGTTTGCTTTTCTTTCTTTGCTTTTTGAAGACAAGCTTTGATCATCTCACTCTCCTGCTCCACCTTCAGTGGCTCACCATGGCCTGAAGAATAAAATAAAAACTTCTAAGCTTGCCATATAACATCCCATACCTCCTACCTGCCAAACATGCTTCTCTAGCCCCTTGTCACTTGTCTTCCACATATTCATGTGATCAAGCCATTGTTTTGCTTATTAGATGCAATAACAAAGACAACCAGTCTCAAGCATCCCAGTGTCCTTCCTTTGTTTTTCCCTTTCAGTTTTTTCTAATCCCATCATCAGTTTCCTCTCCAACTAAAATCACAGGATTTTACTAAAGACACAGAAGTCATGGGAGTCTAAAACAAATTTTCCAGTTCTCCTGCTGAAAACACTACTTTCTTGTACAAAGTATAGTTGGAATGATGATGTCTACTTTGTTCCCAGGATGGCCACCCAACTAAAACCACAGTAATGGCACTCCATAAATGGATGATTATTTAATTTGAGCAACCAAAGGTGTCCGAGGAGAACCAGTTAAATACACAGATTTCTGAATGTGCTTCCAAAAACTGTGTTGACAAAGTCTGATAAATCCTAAGAATCCATCTTATAATTAGCATCATACCTGCTTCTGATTTCAATGGTCCAAAGATGATACTCTGAGAAATACTTCAGTGTTTCTACAGCACTGATGTGGACTTCCTATGCTTCAAACAGACGACTGCTCTTCTGATTAATTACATTTCTCTACTGACATGCTAAAGGAAGAATTCAGTGGAATACCTGTTTTTGGTGACGGGCATTTTTGAAAGAAATTAAGAACTTTAGAGTATAAATATATGGCAGTTTATATGGTTTTTCATGGTCTGAAGAGATTCGTCCCCAGCTTACTGCTTTCAATAAGAAATTATCATAGTGAGGTCAGACTGACATTGGAGCAGCTTTCTGAACAATAGACCATGGATTAGTACTTCTTTCTTGGCTCAATTTATTCTGTAAGGAACATGTCTCTTCATAAGAATCCAGGTTTATTCCACAAATACCTTTCAAGTGCCTGCCAATTTCCAGGCACAGAACTGGGTGCTAGTTTTAAAATCCTGACATCGTTTCTGGTTGTGAAATAAACATTGTATGCCATACTTTCACAGATGATTATTATACTGAGCACTGGCTAAATGACAAACAGAAAAGAGCATTTTTGGAAAACACATTGATTTATCAATAGCTCCTTGGGACCTGCAATCTAGCACTGAATGGAATTTATCAGGAAAAAGCAGACATTAAAGGGAAATTACTCAAAGAAAAATCTCTTTGCCCCACAAAATCAGATGACTGATACTGTTAAGCCAAACGTTTTTATCTATGCTTTACCGCAAAAGTTTTCATATGTCTAATTTTCATGGGGCTATTGTTTTCCCATTCCCAAGACTTTTTATAGATTATATCAACATTTAATTCTTCAGTTTATCTTTATTGAAGTTAGGAAGGATAACTGTAACTGTATGAAAGCAAACTAATATACATAATTCAACCAAGACAAGGAGGGTACCTACGTTGTTGGTAGATAGATAGATAGATAGATAGATAGATAGATAGATAGACAGAGGCATCCATAACCCTTAAAAATGCTCTAAAAAATTGGCTTGACATTTGGAAGAAAAGGAAAAACAACACTGAAATAACATATACAACCTTCTAAAAACAAGGTATCTTGCAAAGCTTCTGTTTTATTTTTAAAGAGCAAGACAAAAGCCCAAATTATTAAAAGGTGTGTTGCTTCTGCATAGAAATAAAGGAGCATAAGGAAAGAGCACCTGACAAAAAAAAATTAAGTACAGGAACACATGGTTTAGTTAGTTTAAGGCAATGACATTAAAACTTATAATGGCTTATTTTATTGGAGATTGTACAATCTTAAATTAATATCCCCATTATCTTTAGTGAAAATAAAAATATCAAAGCATCTACATTCTTTGTTAATTACTGCTAATGAAAGTAATAACCCTGGGTAAATTAACTTTTATAACAATGAATGACCAACCTTTAAGCCAAAAGGAAGGAGAGAAGAGAACATTAGCACTGAAAAGGGAGTTTTATTTCATTGTGTGCTTTCATTTTACACAAGAGACAACTGAGGCCCAAAGACATCTATTCACTTGCCAGGATCATACATTACAGAAAGTCTTCCACCAAATGACTATTACAGAGTTACGTTTTCATTTGTAAAGCCTTGAGGAAAGAAAGAAGATCTTTTATGAAGTAATCATAAATATCTGCCGCCATGTTTACACATACAACCCAAGATGTTCACTCATTTATTTTAGCACTTGTGCATTCCTCACAAGATGCTTATCTTCCCAAAGATGCTGGGCCCTTTTCTGAACCCCCTTCCTTCCTCTTAATCTTCACTTTCCTTCTCCCTGCCTCTATTCCTCTGTTCTCTCCTCACTCTGTCAATTGAGAACGTACAATCATAAACACAGGCATTAGGGAATGGAAGCTAGTCAGCAAGATTGTTCACTACTCAAAGAATCAGTGATATGAAGACCCTTCCTGAAAAAGCGTGATGATATTAACTTCAAAGTTTAGCTAACAATATCTCTGAACACATTAGTTTCCTTATTAACCTACTACATTCATCATCTCTTGGTTTTTCTCAATAATTTTAAGCATACCACCAGAATAAGTTCTTTTCTTGCCCTTTACAGTTAACAGTGTGCTACAGACTGAATGTTCATGTCCCCCCAGAATTCCTAGATAAAACGTAATGCCCAGTATGATAGTATTAGGAGGTGGGTCCTTTGGAAGGTAATTTGGTCATGAAGGTAGGGCTCTCATGAATGGATTTAGTGCCCTTATAAGAGAGATCCCCAGAGAGCTCTTCTGTCCCCTCCCTCATGTGAAGACACAGGGAGAAGACAGCTATCTATGAACCAGAAAGCTGACTCTCACCTGACACCAACTCTGCAAGCACCTTGATCTTGAACTTTCTAGCCTCCATAACTGAGCAATAAATGTTTGTTATTTACAAGCTACACATCTGTGATACTTTATTACTGCAGCTTGAACAGACTAAAATGCAATAATATGGATATTCTTCAGCTCATATTCTCTCTCTTACTTCACAGTATAACCACTCTAATCAAAATGTATGGGGCGCCTGGATGGCTCAGTTAGTTAAGCGACTGCCTTCAGCTCAGGTCATGATCCCGGAGACCCGGGATCGAGTCCCACATCAGGCTCCCTGCTCGACGGGAAGCCTGCTTCTCCCTCTCTCACTCCCCCTGCTTGTATTCCCTCTCTGGCTGTGTTTCCTCTCTGTCAAATAAATAAAATCTTAAAAAAAAAAAAATGTATCACCTCATCCCTGGCACCAGAGAAATACCTCAGCTCTTATGGAGATACCTCAAAAAGTTGAAAATAGAGCTACCTTACGACATGGCAATCACACTACTGGGTAGTTACTCTAAAGATATAAACACAGTGATCCGAAGGGGCACATGCACCTGAATGTTTGTAGCAGCAATGTCCACAATAGCCAAACTATGGAAAAAACCTAGATGTCCATCAACAGATGGATAAAGAAGATGTGGCATACACACACACACACACACACACACACACACTGGAATACTATGCAGCCATCAAAAAGAATGAAATCCTGCCTTTTGCAATGACGTGGATGGAACTGCTCAGCAAAATAAGTCAATCAGAGAAAGACGATTATCACATGATCTCTCTGATATGAGGAATTCAAGAGGCAGGGCAGGGGGGCATGGGACAAAATGAAATAAGATGGGACCGGGGAGGGAGACAAACTGTAAGAGACTCTTAATCTCAGGAAACAAACTGAAGGGTGCTAGGGGATGATGGGAGGTAGGGATAGGGTGGCTGGGTTATGGACATTGGGGAGGGTATGTGCTATGGTGAGTGCTATGAATGGCACATGGTTGATGATTCACAGACCTGTACCCCTGATGCAAATAATACATTATATGTTAACTTAAAAAAAAATAGTATCCAAATACTAAAAAAAAGGGGGGGGGAGAAGAAAAGAAAAAAGAAAAGAAAAGAAAAGAAGAGAAAAGAAAAAAGAAAAGACAAGACCTCAGCTCTTAGCACTGTGCCTGGCTGGCTCTCAGAGACCTGCAGGTAACTGGCCAGTTATCAGCTCTACACTTAGGAGACCACAACTGGATAGCCATGTTCTCTTAAAATACACTCAAGATGTATCCAGTTCATATAAGATACCTGAGTGGCAACAGCTAATGCAATAAAAATGTGTAATCAACCAGTTATAAAGTAAAGAAGTCTGCAAGTGGACTGTTTCAGGGTTGGTGAAGTGACTCTATGACACCAAGGACCCAGACTGGTTTCTCAGTAACTATGTGACTTTAGCATATCCATTATATTTCATACCCCGCAGCTTCTTATGAGAACAACTATGGTACTGGACAGCACACAATATATTTTTCTATCATTAGCATTATTGTCTCAAACATTATTATTTCATGAAAGATTTTACCTGCTCAAGAGTCCTACCAAAATCAAAATGGTAACCCATGAACTAGGTAATCTCGATGCTTCTTTCATGTTCAAGTAAATGGCTCTGTGCTTTATCTGGTTCTCACAGATGGGACAGATTGCCCAGGGTCCAATCACCATTGGACTTTCCTGAGTGGGAAAAAATTATGGGATAGAAAAGTTATTTGGTAGGTACTACGTGAAGAGAATACATTTTTCACAACAGAGTGTCAACGCCTCTGCCTGCCTCGCGTGAGCTTCCCCACTCTACCTACCAACATGGGTGAAGGCAAAGGTGTACTGAAAACAAAAGGCAACCAGGCTGATTTACTATCCAGCAACTGCTTACGCTACACAGACACCTTTAAAAATAGCACTCTGGTGGGTGTTGCTATTCAGTGGCCAGAAAGAAGATCTAGAAATAAATGAAAAATTTTAAGATGGCAAAAACAAGGCAAAAAAAAAAAAAAAGATAAACCACAAAGTGGCAAGATACCAATTGCAAGTTCTCACTGGAAGTAGAAAAAACGAAGGCCAGGAAGGTATGTGACCTAACTGTAAGAAAGTCTGGGAGATGATGGGGCGCCTGGGTGGCTCAGTTGGTTAAGCAACTGCCTTTGGCTCAGGTCATGATCCCAGAGACCCAAGGATCTAGTCCCACATCGGGCTCCCTGCTCGGCAGGAAGCCTGCTTCTCCCTCTCTCACTCCCCCTGCTTGTGTTCCCTCTCTGGCTGTGTTTCTATCAAATAAATAAAATCTTTAAAAAAAAAAAAAAAGAAAGTCTAGGAGATAAAATGATAAAAGCAGGACAGAACCCTCAGAACTCCTACAGGGGTCTTCAAGCTTCAAGTACCAGTGGCAGGTTCATTTATCCAAATTTTTTCTGACATAGCAACTCCAATTGAATATATCCAGAGAGCCAACATATTACGAACACAAGGTGCTACCTCTGTCTCTCATAATAAATGCAGCTTTCTTTCCTAATTTTCTATCTTTGGCCCATGAGACCGTACCCACCAAACCCCATGACAAGCCTAAGAGGTAAAAAAGAAAACTTTCCTCTCTCAATAAAGGGAATCTTTTTGGAGTAGCATCTTATACTCCAAAGGTTCTGAAACAACATCTTCTACTACAAACAATAAACAGATAACTACCAGTTTCCCATAAGAACACACCAAATGCTTTATATTGTGAAACAAGGAAAACTCTCTTTTAAACAAAAATACTTGAAATATTTTATTGGCTGTACTTAAAATAATCTTTAGAAAACTCAGAGGGAATGTTTCATGGGATTTATGGACTTACCTTAAGCAACGGATCATAGTTCTACCATAAAAAACCACAATTCACTGACAGTTTGGCATTTGGCTTTGTTTTAATTTCTTTTTTTTTTTCAGTGTTCCAAGATTCATTGTTTATGCCCCACACCCAGTGTTCCATGCAATAGGTGCCCTCAGTACCCACCACCAGGCTCTCCCATCCCCCCACCCCCTCCCTCCAAGTCCCTCAGTTTGTTTCTGTGTCCAAAGTCTCTCTTGTTTCGTTTCTCTCCCTGAATTACCCTACTTCCCATTTCCTTTCCTTCTCCTACTGTCCTCTATATTACCCCTTATGCACTGCAAGTAAGTGAAACCATGTGATATTTGACTTTTTCTACTTGGCTTATTTCACTCAGCATAATCTCTTCCAATCCAGTCCATGTTGCTACAAAAGTTGGGTATTCATCCTTTCTGATAGAGGCATAGTATTCCATTGTATATATGTACCACATCTTGTTTATCCATTCATCTGTAGAAGGGTACCTTGGCTCTTTCCACAGTTTGGCGATTGTGGCCATTGCTGCGATGAACATTGGGGTACATATGGCCCTTCTTTTCACTACATCCGTATCTTTGGGGTAAATGCCCAGTAGTGCAATTGCAGAGTCATAGGGTAGCTCTATTTTCAATTTTTTAAGGAATCTCCACACTGTTTTCCAAAGCGGCTGCACCAGTTTACATTCCCACCAACAGTGTAAGAGGGTTCCCCTTTCTCCACAGCCTCTCCAACACTTGTTTCCTGTCTTGTTAATTTTGGCCATTCTGGCTGGTGTAAGGTGGTATCTCAGTGTGGTTTTGATTTGAATATCCCTGATAGCTAGTGACGCTGAACATTTTTTCATGTGTCTGTTAGCCATTTGTATATCTTCTATGGAGAAGTGCCTCTTCATGTCTCTTGCCCATTTTTTGATGTGTTCATCTTCTTTTTGGGTGTTTGTTTTAATTTCTATACACACAACCTACTTTCTGGACCAACAATGAAGTATATTAACCACAAGCTGCAGCATTAGAAGAATTAAAACACCAAGGAATCCAAATTTGTTTTCTAGAAGATTCACATAAGAACATACTGGAGATGGTCTATGCCTTCGAGGAGCTTACTCTTTCATTATAGAAGCAAAATCCAACTAAAGGAAATAATGATCTCATACACAATTTCCTGCATGCTACTATATACAATTCGTGGTTTAACTTCATGAGGATTTAAATGTACAGGATAGAATAAATTAAGAGCTAAACCACTGGACTAATGGGAAAGGTATGGGAATTCAGTCAGGGAAGGCTGGGCTTCATACCATTAAGCATTTCAGTCTCAGAAAAGAGAAACATCTCCGGAGACACTGCTTCCCTGCACTTAACCTAAGAAAATCAAGCAGATAGTTTTGCTCATATACATAATGCATATATCTATATACTGTGCATCTGTTATTATTTATCTGTCCACTTGCTCATTCGCCACTACACTCTCAATATTAACATAGTATGTTCCCTAGAGATCATTCTAACCCTGAATACTCAGAACCTCAAATTATAAGTCATTCTATGCTAATTATTCTATGTTCTAAATCACAGTAGATTAAGTGAACTAATCACATGACTTACAATTGAAATTAACACAATAGCAAAATGTTTCCTAAAAGCAACAGTGACCCTAAAACCACAGGATTTCTATTCTTTCGTCACTGTCTTCTCTGGTTTAGACATTTGTATCAAGTAATTACAAGCCTTACTCCCCAATAATCAAACTGTTCATGAAAATAGCTAACATTTATCTTAACCATACCCACACATCACAATATATACATATATATTACATATATATTCAAGTTCATCAGAATTTCTTATAAATGAAGATGAAAATCATACTTTTACCTTCCCTGTCTCAATATAACAATAAACATGAAAGTAGGAAAAATAATATTTTCTGACACTTAATTCAACAAATTCACACATAAAATCACTCTGGAAAAGAATTCCATTTCTAATGAAAATATAAAATACAGGGGCGCCTGGGTGGCTCAGTTGGTTAAGCCACTGCCTTTGGCTCAGGTCATGATCCCGGAGACCCAGGATCCAGTCCCACATCAGGCTCCCTGGTCGGCAGGAAGCCTGCTTCTCCCTCTCTCACTCCCCCTGCTTGTGTTCCCTCTCTGGCTGTGTTTCTCTCTGTCAAATAAATAAAATCTTAAAATATATATATATATATATATATATATATATATATATATAAAATGCAGAACACGGAGTTGAAAAAAAAAATCACATAAATGTTTCAGTCTGCCATTCCAAGGATGTGTCTATCAGTTCAGATGTGGCCAAGTCATCACTGCAAGCCTTCGTTTATTTCGATGTTGTTGAGAGGCTAGGCCAGCCCCCTCCCCCTTTCAGCTCTCACGGTCTTTGGTCAAGCCCTCACTACATGCCTGGCACAAGCCATAATGTCAGCCCTGATACAGTCAGCTTCCAATTGCTCCCCAGCCTTGCTTGTTTCTCACTTGGCACAATGTGCTGGAGAACACCCCATGCCAGTTCTGCCTTTCAAAACAACAAAATCCATCCTCTTGCTCTTCTACTGTAAGTTTCCACTGGCTTTCTGTTGTTTACAACAGAGTTTGCACTCCACGGATGTTGTCTGAAGCTCTGTTGTATTTGGCCCCACCCAGCAATGTGTTCACTCTCATTAGCCACCCGCTCCACCATGTCCCCATCTTACATGACTCACTCTCCCATAGTCAACACCCGTGGTTTTCACATAGCATTTCCTCTACATTAAAGGTTCTCAACCAGAGCTTATTGTGTCCCTCAAGAGACCATTTCACAAGGATAGGAGACATTTAGGGGTGCCACAAATGAGGGTGATGGTGTTCTGGGCATCATATAAGTCGAGGTCAGGGCTGCTGCTAAACATTCTACAGCCACCCAAGAACTATCCAGGGGCAGCTGGGTGGCTCAGCTGGTTAAGTGACTGCCTCGGCTCAGGTCATGATCCCGGAGACCCGGGATCGAGCCCCACATCAGGCTCCCTGCTCGGCGGGAAGCCTGCTTCTCCCTCTCTCACTCTCCCTGCTTGTGTTCCCTCTCTGGCTGTGTTTCTCTCTGTCAAATAAATAAAATCTTAAAAAAAAAAAAAAGAATCTTGAAACTTATTAAAAAAAAAAAAACCTATCCAGCCCAAAATATCTATCACTAAAATATCACCTAATCAGAGCAGTATTCAGATTGAGAAACCCTCCCTACCAGAAATGCTGTCCCTCCATCCAGCCAACTCCTCCATTTCTCAAGGTCCAACTCAGAACTCCCCTTGTCCTTGAAACAGCCCCTGATTTTCCAGGCTGCCAGTCACTCCCTCATTTTCTCCAGATCACGTTTGCTTTAAACTATATTTCAACCTACACATAGGATAGATATCTATTTAAGTGTTTGTACCCTCCCTATCCATGGACTCCAATCTGCCAAGTCTTCTTCTTTCTCCCCCTCGATTTGCCTATTGCAGATACTCCATAAACACTAAATGAGTATGTATACCCTTTTTCATAATATTCTATATTCCTCTCTAGATCTGCACTGTCCAAATACAGTACTTAAACTTAAAATGTAACAATATTGAAAATTCTGTTCTTCAGTTCCACTAGCCACATTCCAAAAGCTCCATAGACACATGTGGCTAGTAGCTAATGCACTTGACAGTGTAGTAGGTTCCAATGCGAAGCACACCATTTAGATCATCAACTTCAGAAGAGCTAGGGGCGTTATTTATGTTCATACACATGCCTGGTACACAGTGGGTATTCCATAAATATTTATGTGTGTGAATGAAGGTGCAGGGATCCTAGGTGTGCTAATTTCCATTTGCCGTATTTGCATGAAAATTAAAAGCACAACCAAGACAGAAACTTTCTGAAAATTCCCGTTTGCTAATGGTCAGCACAGAGGGCTCTTAGCTATGAGTGGCAAAATATGGTCCAGCTGAGTAATGAATGAATTCCAGGGCATCAGGTCAAACAGCATGGTCATGGGTCAGGAAATGAACATTCCATAAGCAGGTTATAGTTGACCAAACTGAGTCTGTCCTGAACAGCTTCCTGAACAGCTGAGCCCTGAGCACAGTAGAAAAGGCACACAGACGATACAATTACAGCACAGAACACAGGTGCCAGGGGGCAAATCAAAACCTAAAGGAATGAAGATGGAACAGGGAAGCCTTAGAGCATAGGGGCTAGCTAAGGATACCAGATTTTAGAGCCAAATTTGGGTGACTGTTCCTCCTCTGTCACTTTCGAATAGGGCAATTTGGGCAAGTCAGTTGACTCCTTTGAATTTCATGTTCCTTATCTATAAAATGTGAGTGGCAGTATTATTTATTTTCCTCACTGTTTTATTGAAGGGATTATGAGAAAATGTATGATGTGCTCGACACAAAGGCTGGTGCACAACAGGCAATGAATATATTTTCATAATTATCAAAAATAATCTTAAAGATAGAAGGGACCTAGAGCTTAAGTCCAACCCCAACCCCATCTTCTATCCTCACTATCTGAGGTCTTTAACCTCTTTACAATATCATTGTCAAGGGTTATTCAGCCTTTAACTGACATATTTTAATGACCATGCACTTACTGCTTCTGGAGGCAGCTCTTTCCACTTCATATGACTAGAACACAAAATCACCACATTTCTCCATGGAGCTCTATTGGCCTGTGGATGTGGCAATTTTGTTACGGTACTGGCCTGTCCCATGCATTATAGCTTTCTAGATATACCAGTAGCCTGCATGCACACAGACACACACAGACACACGCACACACACACACAGACACACAATCACTGTAGAAACAACAATGACCAACACCCTTATATATTTCCCATGTTCCCTATAAAGGTAGTACCATCACCTGCTAAAAACTATTTCCCAAGCCAAAAACTCCCTCCTGGATTTAAGCTTGAAAGAAATGTAAATAGAAAGACTAAAAAATGAATGATATTTCAGTCATCCCATGAGCTTGTATGGTAGGCTTGGCCTGCTAGCTCTCAGATCCATTTCTTGTCCTTTCCCTGCTCTGAAGCTCAAGGAATTCCATTTCATGGGCTCTCTGGCCAACTGCCTTATGGATAGATTCATCCAATGAGAGATACTGGAGTGTGAGAAAAGGACAGAAGTGAGTATTTCTATTTTTTTTAAGATTGTATTTATTTAGGGGTGCCTGGGTGGCTCAGTTGGTTAAGCAACTGCCTTCGGCTCAGGTCATGATCCTGGAGACCCGGGATCGAGTCCCACATTTGACTTTCTGCTCAGTGGGAAGCCTGCTTCTCCCTCTCTCAGTCCCTCTGCTTGTGTTCCCTCTCTAGCTGCGTTTCTCTCTGCCAAACAAATAAAATCTTAAAAAAAAAAAAAAAAAGATTTTATTTATTTATTTGACAGAGAGAGCAAGACAGCACAAGCAGGGAGAGCAGCAGGAGAAGGAGAAGCAGGCTCTCCACTGAGCAGGGAGCCCAATGTGGGACTTGATCCAAGGACTCTGGGATCATGACCAGAGCAGAAGGCAGACGCTTAACCATCTGAGCCACCCAGGTACCCCAGAAGTCAGTCTCTCTTTCTTTCTTACTCTGTGTAGTGTCTCTTCTCTGGAAGACATCTGTCCTTTCTGGATCCAAGAGCCTTCTCTCTATAGTCCAAACTTCTACAAGGGTAGTCCTGCCCATGTTCCTATGGACTCTAGCCTCAGCACTTTGATAATACTCCTTCCTCTTGTCTCTTCAAGCTTCCTGCTAATCCCTGGATGGACTCATGCCCCTGAGTGCTCTTTCAACTTTCCTGCCACCTATGTAATGAATTTCCTGCACCATGAAATCCTTTCTGTTGAAATACATCGAGCAGTGTCTTTTTTCCTGACTGGACACTGACAGACATGAAGTTACGGATGATGTTTCTTCCTATTTCCATCTTGGATGACTGACTGAAAAGAGAGAGGAAGGGATTATTTCTGGATTTTTTTTTTTTCATGACTAGTAGAGCACTAATGTAGTGACTTTTTTTTAAATTTTATTTATTTATTTGACAGAGAGAGAGATCACAAGTAGGCAGAGAGAGAGGAGGAAGCAGGCTCCCTGCTGAGCAGAGACCCCCGACACAGGCTTTGATTCCAGAACCCTGAGATCATGACCTGAGCTGAGGGCAGAGGCTTTAACCCACTGAGCCACCCAGGCGCCCTAATGTGGTAACTTTTAAGGAAACGTGAATTTTGTGATGTTTTCTTTCCAAGAGATACAAGTTTAGGAGAAACTGTCAAAATGGAGAAGACTTTTCTCTCCACAGACATGCTTCTCCTTTATGGAAAAATATACCATTTCCCCAAAAGAGACTGATCCCTGAGACAGGAAATATCTGTGAGTAGTAGATGGAGGCTAGACAGCATATTTGCTTATTTCTTTCACCCACTTTCACTGTAACTCTGGAAATACTGGAGAAAGAAAAAGGAAACTGATTCCAAAATGTTACCAAAGTTCATCTCAATTAGTTGCTAAAAAATTCTCCATACCTCCAATATAAGATGAATGGCCCCAATTTAAAGTGGAGATGCTGATAAAATACATATAAGTAAAAAATAAATGAATAAAAATACACTGAAATTATCTAAATTATAGATATATATAAGCACATGTATCTGACGAGGAGAGCAAGGGAAAGTTTTGTCATTGTGCTTTTGATTATTTTCCAAAACAATTTTTTAATTACCACTTGCTATGTATACTCACTTGGCCAGTTATAATGGTAAGTATCTTTGGGAATCTTCTAGTTCTTCACAACAGAAACTCACCCAAACTAACTTAATGACACAGAAAATCAGTAGAAGTAAATCTATTCTAGAAGCAAACTCATATATTCTAAGAACAGAAAATTCAGTCAAGACAATTAAGGAAGAATTCTGTGTGCTAGTGTACTCCCTGGCTACTATTTACATATGTCGGAGATGGCTGGCCACCCACATTAGTACCCTTAACATTTATGTTAGCCTGCTCTTTGTTCAGGTGCCTGCCGGGACTAACAGAATCATACATCCCCAATTTAGGGCAAATTACTTTCATCTATCCCAGCAGGGGTCAACTGTCTACTCTTGACCCCACCAAGTGTTTCTGAGGAAACAAGGTTCTATAATACAAGCAGAACTGCCTGACTAGCCCTGTTGACAAAGCAATTATAAGACATAAGGTTGAGGGAAGGAGAGAGTAATGGACTAAGGAGCTACTGCCCTTTTTTTTTAATTTTATTTTTTGTGTTCCAAGATTCATTGTTTATGCCCCACTCCCAGTGCTCCATGCAATACATGCCTTCCTTAATACCCATCACCAGGCTCCCACCCCTCTCCCTTCCCAAACCCTCAGTTTGTTTCTCAGAGTCCAGTCTCTCATGCTTTGTCTCCCCCTCCGATTTACCCCAATTCACTTTTCCTTTTCTTCTCCTAATGTCCTCGATGTTATTCCTATGCTCCACAAGTAAGTGGAACAATATGACAATTGACTTTCTCTGCTTGGCTTATTTCACGCAGTATAATCTCCTCCAGTCTCATCCCTGTTGATACAAAAGTTGGATATTCATCCTTTCTGAAGGAGGCATAATATTCCATTGTATATATGGACCAAATCTTCTTTATCCATTCTTCTGTTGAAAGGCACCTTGGCTCTTTCCACAGTTTGGCGATTGTGGCCATTGCTTCAATGAACACTGGGGTACATATGGCCCTTCTTTTCACTACATCTGTATTTTGGAGGTAAATACCCAGTAGTGCAATTGCAGGATCACAAAGTAGCAACTTTTAATGTCTTAAGGAATCTCTACACTGTTTTCCAAAGTGGCTGCACCAACTTGCATTCCCACCAACAGTATAAGAGGGTTCCCCTTTCTTCGCAGCCTCTCCAACACTTGTTGTTTCCTGTCATGTTAGTTTTGGCCATTCTAACTGGTGTAAGGTGGTATCTCAATGTGGTTTTGATTTGAATTTACCTGATGGCTAATGATGATGAACATTTTTTCATGTATCTGTTAGCCATTTGTATGTCTTCTTTGGAGAAGTGTCTGTTCATGTCTTCTGCCTGTTTTTTGATGTGATCATCTTTTTTGGGGTGTTGAGTTTGAGGAGCTCTTTATAGAACTTAGATATCAGCTCTTTGGCTGTAGTGTCATTGGTGAATATCTTGCCTCTTTGTTTTGTTGATTGTTTCCTTTGCTGTGCAGAAGCTTTTAATTTTGATGAGGTGAATATCTTGCCTCTTTGTTTTGTTGACTGTTTCCTTTGCTGTGCAGAAGCTTTTAATTTTGATGAAGTCGCAAAAGTTCATTTTCACTTGTTTTCTTTGCCTTTGGAGACATGTCTTGAAAGAAGTTATGGTGGCTGATGTCAAAGAGGTTAATGCCTATGTTCTCCTCTAGGATTTTGAAAGACTCTGGCCTCATGTTGAGGTCTTTCATTCATTTCAAGTTTATCTTTGTGTCTGGTATAAGAGAACAGTCGAGTTTCATTCTTCTATACGTAACTGTCCAATTCTCCCAGCAGCATTTATTGAAAAGATTGCCTTTTTCCCACTGGATATTTTTTTCCTGCTTTGTCAAAGATTATTTGACCATAGAGTTAAGGGTCCATATCTGGACTCTCTACTTTGTTCCAATGGTTTATGTGTCTGTTTTTGTGCCAGTACCATGCTGTCTTGGCGATCACAGCTTTGTAATAAAGCTTGAAATAAGGTAACATGATGCCCCCAGATTTTTCTTTTTCAACATTTCCTTAGCAATTCTGGGTCGTTTCTGGAAATTGCTTTGAATAGTATGAACATTTTAACAATGTTAATTCTTCTAACCCATGAGAATGGAGTATCATTTTTTTGTATTCATCTTTATTAGTGCCTATTATTTTCAATGTACAGATATTTTACCTCATTCATTAAATTTATTCCTAGGTATTCTTGTTGAAGCAGTTGTAAACTGGATTATTTTCTTAATTTGTCTGATAGTTCATTATTAGTGTACAGAAATACAAGAGAGTTCTGTAAACTGATTTCATATCCTGCAACTATACTGAAAAAATGCTTTTAATGCATCCCATAGATATTTTGGGTTCTATATTCCTAATTTCATGTCCTTCTTGTATCCAGGGGTCTTATTATTTAAATTTAATTAGCCAACATTACAGTACAGTTTCAGATGTAGAGTTCAGCTGCATATAAAACCCAGTGCTCATCGTATCACATATGCTCCCTAATGTCTGCAACCCAGGGGTTTTTTGTTTTGTTTTTTGTTTTTAATTTCTCTTTTACTTTCTTCATTGACCCACTGGTTGTTCACTAGCATGTTGTTTAATCTCTACATATTTTTTTTTTTACTTTTCCAGTTTTTTTCCCCATAATTGATTTCTAGTTTCATACCACTGTGATTAGAAAAGTTGCTAGATATTTCAGTCTTCTTTTTTTTTTTAAGATTTTATTTATTTGACAGAGAGAAACACAGCCAGAGAGGGAACACAAGCAGGGGGAGTGAGAGAGGGAGAAGCAGGCCTCCCGCCAAGCAGGGAGCCCTATGCGGGGCTAGATCCCGGATCCCTAGGATCATGTCCTGAGCTGAAGGCAGTCGCTTAACCAATTGAGCCACCCAGGTGCCCCATGATTTCAGTCTTCTTAAATTTACTGAGACTTGTTTTATGGCCTAATTTATGATCCTAGAGAATGTTCCGCATGCACTAGAGAAGAATGTGTATTTTTTGCTGCTTTTGGATGAAATGGTCTGTATATATCTATTAAGTTCATTTGGTGTACTGTGCAATTTAAGACCAATGTTTCCTTATTGATTTTCCACCTGGATGATTTAAACCATTAATGTAAGTGGGGTATTAAGTTCCCCTACTACTACTGTATTGCTCTCAACTTCTTCCTTTAGGTCTGTTAATATTTGCTTTGTATATTTAGGTGCTTCTATTTTGGGAACACAAATATATACAGTTGTTATATCTTCTTCTTACATCCTTTTGTTATATTCCCTTTATCATTATGTAATGTTCTTCTTTGTCTTTTATTAGATCTTTGCTTTAAAGTCTATTTTGTCTAATGTAAACATAGCTATACCAGCTTTCTTTTTGCTTCCATTTGCATTGAGTATCTTTTTCCATCCCTTTACTTTCACTCTTAGTGTGTCCTCCATTCTGAAGTGAGTCTCTAAAAGACAACATGAGGGTGTTTTTGTTTTTTTTTTAATGAAGTACTTTATTTATTTGACAGAGAGAGAGAGATCACAAGTAGACAGAGAGGCAGGCAGAGAGAGAGGAGGAAGCAGGCTCCCTTCCAAGCAGAGAGCCCAATGTGGGCCTCGATCCCAGGACCCTGAGATCACGACCTGAGCCAAAGACAGGGGCCCAACCCACTGAGCCACCCAGGCGCCCAACATATGAGTTTTTTAATCTACTCAGGCACTCTGTCTTTTGATTGGAGAATTTAGTCCATTTATATTTAAAGTAATTACTGATAGATATGCACTTATTGCTATTTTCTTTGCTATTGTTTTCTGCCTGTTTTTAATAGTTCTCTGTTCCTTTCTTCTTCCCTTGCTCTTTACCCTTGTGGCTTGACAATTTCCTTTAGTGTTATGTTCACATTCTATAGACTTTGCTTTGTAGTTATCATGATATTCACATGTAATATATATAGACATAAAAGTCTATTTTAAGTTGATAATAATTTACGTTTGAGCACATTCTAAATCTCTACATTTTTATTCCCCCTGAACATGCTGTGCTTTTATGTCATATTTTACATCTTTATATTTTGTGTATCCCCTAATTATTGTTGTTGTTAACCTTACTACTTTTGTTTTAACCTTCATATTAGCTTTATAAATGAGCTTTATAAATAAATTTACAGTGTGATTTTTACTTTCACATATTTTCTCAAAACATTAGTGCCATTTCCTTTCAGTTTAATGAAGTCACTTTAATATTTCCTGAAGCCTGGTTTGGTGGTGATGAACTCCTTTAGTTTCTAATTGTCTGGAAAACTTTTTATCTCTTCTTCAATTCTTTTTTTTTTTAAGATTTTATTTATTTGACAGAGAGAAACACAGCCAGAGAGGGAACACAAGCAGGGGGAGTGAGAGGGAGAAGCAGGCTCCCAGCCAAGCAGGGAGCCCAATGTGGGACTCGATCCCGGGTCTCCGGGATCATGACCTGAGCTGAAGGCAGTCACTCAACCAACTGAGCCACCCAGTGGAGAATCTTCTTCATTTCTTAATGATAACTTTGCTTATTATATTATTTCTTGGAGGTTTCTTCCCTTTCAGCACTTTCAACATGCCATACTACTCCCTTCTGTCCTGCACAGTTTCTGCAAAAAATCACCTGATAGCTCTTGTATATATATAACAAGTTGTTTTTCTCCTTTTGCTTTTAATAGTCTTGGTTTTACTTTTAACATTTAAGTATATGTCTTGCTATGGATCTCTTTGGGTTCATCTTATTAAGAACTCTCTGTGCTTCCTAGTTCTGGATGTCCAGGTTAGAAAAGTTTCCAGCTGTTACTCTGCTTGATATTGTCCTAGAAGTCCCTTAAGCTATCTTCACTTTTTAAAACAATTTTTGGCTGCTCTGATGAGATGATTTCCACTGCACTGTCTTTCGGGTTGCTAATCCATTCTTCAACTTCAAGTACTATTTGGTACTTTCTCATATTTTCTGTCTCTGTTGAAGTTCTCCCTGTGTTCATCCTTTCTTCTCCCAAGTTCAGTAAGCATCCTTTTGATCATTACTTTGAACTCTATCAGGAAGATAACTTATCTCCATATCATCAGGTTCTTTTCTGAGCTCTGTCTTATTCTTTCATTTGGAACATATTCCTGTTTTCTCATTTTGCTTGACATTCTGTGTTTGTTTCAATGTGTTAGGCAAACAGCTATTTCTCCCAATGTTGAAGGAGTAGACCTGTGTAGAGATGAACCTTATCATTCAGCCTTGCCCTAGACTGGTTGTTTCTCAAACCTTTGTGATTTGTCTAAATAGTCTGATTTGCTCCTGACAGTTCCCAGTTGTTGAGGGTATGCTAAGATGAATCAGTGTTCCAAAGGGAGGGATCTCAGACACTGCCTACTTTCTGGCTAACTGTAAGCCAGATCTGTAGGCAGCAGCTTTTAAGGTTTGTGAATATGTAGAGTCCTGTGAGTCCACAGTCATGAACCCTGCTGCCCTCAGACCAGGAGGTGTGAAGGTATCTCCTGAGTAACAGTTGCAAAAATCATGGCTTTAACTGTAAGCTTCTTTCTTGGAATTATCAGTGAGCTAATGGAAAGGCCAAGGGAGTGTGCTAATGTGGTATGTCCCTGCCCATGTTTCCCAGGGGCACCTCTGAAGCCTCTGGGATATTACAAACACAAGGTCTGTCCCTCAGGCTAAAGCTCCAGGATAGAAAAATAATGAAGAAATGAAGAACAGGCATATGTTTCTGTCTGCTATTTTGCAGCACCTAGAAGTGGTAGCCTACCAAGGATTACTTCTTCAATTGTTTCAAACCCATGGGGCCCAGAAACACAATCCCCCCTGGCCACCAGAGGTGGGGACACGAGCAGTGTGCGTACCCACTAGCTGTGGTGGGGCAGTCTGTGGCTGTGGCACGCGGGGCAGGGTGCTTCCACCAGAGCTCACAGGCTAGAGGGCAGAGTATGAAAACGGCTTCATCAGTGCCAGCACTACCTCAGCAAAAGAAGAATGCACAAATGGCACCCACCAGTCCCTCTATCTCTGGAAAAAGTCCTAACAGGTTCTGACTTCCAGGCAGATACATCAACAAATAAGTCTCTTCCTCATATGATGGTTTAGGCACTTTTCAAGCTGTTGCTTTTGTGTTAGGTCGTAAGGAGAGTAGATCTATATGGGAGGCCTTTAAGAGTAGATTTTTCCATTCCCTATAGTCCTATGGTTCTCCTGGAATAAGCTCCATTTTTTTTTTCACAGCCAGATGCTTTGAGGGCTCATATCTCCAATGCACTTCCAAGGACTGGGGTACCTGGTGTGGAGCACAAACCCCCCACTCCTCAGAAGAAAGCTTCATATTATGAGATCCCTCCCAAATGTGGGTCACTACACTGGTGTGGGGTTTCTTGCAAGACAATGTGTCTGCTTCTCCTGTCTCAATGTGTCCCTTTTATTGTAGAGGTGCTTTTCACTTCTTCCTTTCTCATAGAGCTGCTGCTCACCTTTGTCGTAGAGGTACTGTTCACCTGGCCTTCAAGTCATTTTCAGAAGGAACTATTCCATGTGTAGCTATAGGTTTGTCATGTTCATGGGAGGAAGTGAGTTCAGGATCCTTCTACACCACCATCTTAAACCCTTTGTCTTCCTGTTTTACTTCTGGTGCTCCAATTACTTGTATGCTAGACCTTTACATTATATTCTACAATTCTTATTCTTCATCTGCCTATTACACATTCTTTTATTTCCTCTCTGTGCTCTAGTTGGACAGGTTCTATTGAGGTGTCTACCAGATTATTGCTCTCGTATTCTACTGTAAAACACATCTACTAAGTAATTAATTTATGATATCATATTGTTTGGTTCTACAATTTCCATTTGATTCTTTTTATAGACAGTACTTCTGTGGTAAATGTACCCATGTTTTTATCCATTGCTATTCAGTTTCTCTGTTTCTTAAACACATGAATC